>ONZH01023580.1:0-122577 GCA_900303285.1 Rhinella marina | reverse complement strand
GCTGAATCCCATGCCTGTTTGCGGCTTTAGACCCAATGAGAACAATCTTGCTATCATCTGTCTATAGAATGTTATGCCTCTTCTCTTTAGGCCAGTCAAAGTGTTCTTGGCAAACTGTAACCTTTTCAACAAGTCATTTTCTCAGCAATGGTACTTTATGTAGGAGTCTTCTGATTGTTGCAGTACTCAAGGTAACCGATGGTCTTCTTTGATTTCCCTGGAGCTGATCATTGGATGCTTCTTTGCCATTCTTGTTATTCTATGATCTACACAAATGGTAGCATTTCTTTTCCTACCACGTGTTTCAGGTTTTGTTTGTCATTTTAATGCATGGGAGATCATTTTAGCCAATTATTTTCAGCACGTTTCATATGTTTTAACCTCTCTACTTACCTTCTTGATCAAAATTTTTACTTCTTCGGTACAATGTCTGGAACGACCCATTTTACTCACTGAGCAAGGGCTAAAACCAGCAGGTAAAATATTTTCTGCCCTGTTTCTTCACAGAATGAATTACCTCAGTAATTGTACTCCACACTGCAATTGATTTGAACACCTCCCTTTCATTAAATGAGTCAAGTATACCCAGGGCCAGACTGACCGTCTGGCACTTCTGGCAAATGCTAGAAGGGCCACTGCCCTCCGTGGACCGGTCCCGTCCCCCCTTGCAGGGCCGCACCGCCAATTAGCCACTGGGGCATTTTTACTGGCACCTGGGGGCATTTTACTGGCACTGGGGGCATTATTACAGGCACTGGGGCCATTTTTACTGGCACATGGGGGCACTGGGGGCATTTCTTACTGGCACATGAGGGCACTGGGGGCATTTCTTACTGGCACTGGGGGCATTTCTTACTGGCACTTGGGGGCATTTATTTATGGCATGGGGGCACTGGGGGCATTTTTACTGGCACTGGGGGCATTTTTCTGGCACATGGGGGCACTGGGGCATTTCTTACTGGCACATGGGGGCACTGGGGGCATTTCTTACTGGCACATGATTTTGGGGGGAAACTTCTGGCGCATTATTGGGGCATTTCTTACTGGCACATAATTTGGGGATCATCTATGGGTGGGGAGCACTTCTTACTGGCACATTATTGGGGTGAAATTTTGGGGGCACTTCTTACTGGCACATTGGAAGCATTATTACTTCTGGGGCACAGTGGGGACATTAGTACTGTTGGGAGCACTATTACTAACAAGTGCACTCTGGCAGAGAATTATTAGTTGGGACTTTGGGGGCACTATTACTGTGGGGGTCACTATTACTGTGGGGGGCACTATTACTGTGGGGGACACTATTTGCTGGGCGCAGTTATTTTAGGGCACTGTGTGCCAATAATTATTGAAAGGCACTATCTGTGTGGTACTAGTGGCACAGTACTGGGGGTGGTAGGATGATTTGTCCAGAAGACGGGAGGATGATGGAAAAGTAGTAAACTAAGATTTTTTTCTGTCAAACTGCAGAGATGAGAAATGGCTGAAAAATGGCGTCTGGTCTGAAAGGAGAAGATGAGGAAAGAAAAGATCTACATCAGAGGAGACGTCACTGGATGTAAGAGGTATGGGGCGCTGTATTATACTGGATGTAAGAGGTATGGGGCGCTGTATTATACTGGATGTAAGAGGTATGGGGCGCTGTATTATACTGGATGTAAGAGGTATGGGGCGCTGTATTATACTGGATGTAAGAGGTATGGGGCGCTGTATTATACTGGATGTAAGAGGTATGGGGCTGTATTAGGTTACATTCACACAAACATTGTGTTTTGCAGTCTGCAAATTGCGGATCCGGAAAAAAAGGATGATGTTCCGTATGGCATCCGTTTTTTTTGCAGATCCACTGTAACAATGCCTATCCTTGTCCACAAATGGACAAAAATAGGACAGCACACAGTGCTCATTGAAGTGAATGGGTCCGCATCTGAGCTGCAAAATATGCAGATCGGAGGCTGCAAAAACAACTGTGGTGTGAATGTAGCCTTACCCTGTATGTTCTGTAGTGATATACGTAATGTTAGGAGGGAAAAGGTTAGGGTGAGAATTTGGCATGGGGGGGGGTTAAATTTTTGACTTGGCCGGCAGAAAAGCTAGGTACACCAGCGCTGAGGAGGGGGGGGGGGGGGGGCCCAAGCTGAATTCTTGCACCAGGGCCCATGAGCCTTTAGCTACGCCCCTGATCTTCCCCCTGAAGCTGCAGCTGCACGCTGCACTTTAATCCTATTGCCGCCCGCTGCGGCCGACTGCTGGGCCACCTGTACCCCTCCCTGCTGTGTGGCGCATCTTTACCTCCTCACGGTGGCCACAGCAGCCAATGGAGAAGCAGCTTCTCACTGCTAGAGGCTCCTTCCTGGCTGTGCAGGTCCCGCCCCGCCGCCGTGCTCACAGCTCCAGTCAGTGAGTCAACGCAGCGGCGGGTCAGGCTCTCACAGCAGGAAGAGGAGCAGCTAGTGAGACGGACAGACATTAAAGAAACCTGAAAAACCAGCAGGGAGGCTGGGAAGGTTGGTTCACTGGCTGTAGTGTAAATAATAAAGTTATTAAACGCGCCCCCCCCCCTCGGTGAACTACAACTCCCAGCATGCACTGACAATCATAAACCTTCAGAACCTGCTGGGAGTTGTAGTCCTCCAGAAACATATAATAAACATACATTGAACATCTAAGGGCACTATTAAGGCCCTTTTAGACGGGCCGATGCGTCTCCCTGGCCGATCAGCGACATCGGCGCTCATGCAGGGAGCCTTTACATGGCCCGATGAATCAAACGCCGGGCCGCACGAGTGATCGCTGTATCACTCGTGCGGCCTGGAAGTTCCATACTGTCAGGCACACATCGCCTGTTTACACAGGGTGATGTGCGCCCGACAGATTGGATCTTTTGTACAAACCAACAGATCCAATCAGCCGACGAACGAGCGTTTTGCTCTTTCGTCGGCTGATTAGGGCCACTTTTACACGGGGCGATTATCGGCACTAGCGTTCCTAGGAACGCTTTTTCGGCCGATAATCGGTCCATGTAAAAGGACCTTTACACATCAATCTGTGTAATAGGGCCACTGATGAACTGAAAGACTTTTGACATGTCACAGAGACATATCAAAAGTTTTGATCAGTCCGGGTCTGAGTTCTAGACCCGTACCCTATCAGGAGATATAGCTTTTCCATCTCTCTCTGCAGGGGGCAGTTTATTTACCTTGTTTGATGTGGTTTATGTTTATTAAATTATTATATTTTAATAATTTTTAGGGCCTCTAAAAGGGTTGGCTGTGACTTTAAAAAGTCGAGGCATGTGGGCCTCTTTGATTTCAAAATGCCAGGGCTGAATTTCAGTCCGTCCCTGAGTATACCCAATTAGCAGTGTGCATGTCATGACTTGATTCTGTTGGTTGCCCATTACTCAACTACACCTATTCATGATTTTTTATTCCCATGTTGTATTAACTTTTCTGTCAAAAACAGTGATTAAACACATTGGTGTTGTTAAACTGCTATTATCTTGCACATACAGTAAATTGTTCAGTAGCAGACAGAGTGGTATTTTTGTATGTGTGGAACCTTTCCTCCCTAAATTCACTGGATGCTAGTTGGCACCGCAAGTAGTATATTGCATAGGTTCCCTTCAAAAAGAGATCACTTTGCTGTAGTGGATGGGCACAAATGATTCTGACCAAAATATATTTGCTAAGTACACCACATTTATTTATATAGTGAATATAGCATTAGTTTATATATTTTGTGATCATGTATTTTGTATATGGAGAGTGCAATTGCATTGTGTTTAATTTTAGGCTGAAATCTATGTTAGTTCAGAGACACTGCTCTGAAGCTGAAGCAGAGCCTGTGCCCTTGCTCTGCTAGTCGACCCAGCGATGCAGGCAGGAAATCGCCAGGCCCATGCTAAATGTCCAGCCATGTTGACCTGTGGTGAAGAAGCCCTGCTGATAATTCATTAGAATTGATTCGCTAATTTCTAAGTCCAATACCAGCTCTGATAAATTGGATTTTCCCACATGAGCCTGTGATGGAGATTCATGTATTGGAGAGCCAAAGCACCTACATTTGTGCCTAAATGGACACTTCTTATCAGTGGAGTGCCTAGGTTGTTTCTCACCCGGCGCGAGTCGTTTCTTTGGCACCCCCCCAATACGTTAAAAAAAATTGTACCCCTTCACAGTAGTATTGCCCTCATTGTACAACCTTCACAGTAATTTTGAACAGATGTGTGCCCCCTCACAGTAGTTATGCCCTCTTTGTGCCCCTTCACAGTAATAATCCCCATTGTGCCCCCATCACAGCAATAATCCCGATTGTGCCCCCTTCATAGTAATAATGCCCATTGTGCCCCCTTCACAGTAATAATGTCCACTGTGCTCCCTTCACAGTAATAATGTCATCTGTGCCCCCTTCATTGTAGTAATGCCCTCTGGCTCTGTGCCCCCTACATAGTATAAAATGTCCACTGTGCCCCCTTCTTTCTAGTTATGCCCTCAGTGCACTCTTCATTGTAGTAATGTCCTCTGTGCACCCTTCATTGTAGGAATGCCCTCTGGCTCTGTCCCATAGGCTGATTTTAATTAGTGTAAGTATAAAGCCAAGTGGACTCGGCATGCATGTTTGGTGCCTGCATCCCTGTATTAGTGGAGGCCTTTGAAGCACCAGAAATGGCAAAAGGCAGAGGGAATCCAGTATGCATGTGGAACCAACACTCCCTGATTATATGGAAGCCAAGGTTGGCACATAACAGGTAGGAAATAGTGTTAGGTTCCTGTCCTACAGAGATCACCTTAACGATTTGGTGGACGGGCCCAGATAATTTTGTACAAAATATATTTGCCAAGAATCTCTAATTTACTAAACAAGCATCGCATTAGCTTCAGAATACCTCATATCACTATGGCATTTTGTGCTTTATCTGGTTGGCAGTGTGCCGTTGCATTGTCTGTATTTTCCTTCCCTTGTGCATTTAGCCATAGCAACGTGCACCTGCGCACTGGGATGTGCTGACTGAAATTCCCCTTTTTCTTTGTAGGTTTGTACTGGAGGTGTGGCTACTCCATTTGGTCATGCACTCCTGACTAGCACCGTCTGCCCCATAGGTGGATTTTAATTAGTGTAACTATAAAGCCGAGTGGACTCGGCATGCATGTTGGTACCTGCATCCCTGTATTAGTGAGGGCTTTGAAGCACCAGAATTGGCAAAAGGCAGAGGGAATCCAGCATGCATGTGGAACCAACACCCCCTGATTATACGGAAGCCAAGGTTGGCACATAACAGGTAGGAAATAGTGTTAGGTACCCGTCCTACAGAGATAACCTTGACGATTTGGTGGATGGGCCCAGATAATTTTGTACAAAATATATTTGCCAAGAATCTCTAATTTACTAAACAAGCATAGCATTAGCTTCAGAATACCTCATATCACTATGGCATTTTGTGCTTTATCTGGTTGGCAGTGTGCCGTTGCATTGTTTGTATTTTCCCTCTTGCTCTGTGCCCCCTCCGTAGTACAAAATGCCCACTGTGACCCATTCCTTGTAGTAATGTCCTCTGTGACCCCTTCATTGTAGTAATGCCCTTTGTGCACATTCATTGTAGTAATGCCCTCTTTCTCTATGCCCCCTCTATAGTACAAAATGCCCATTGTGCCCCCTTCACATAAGTAATGCCCTCTGTGCCCCATCTTTACTTAAAAAAAACAAAAAAAAACACGGTACCTATTCACCTTGTCCCGTTCCTGAAGTCCTCTCTTCTCTGCAGACACAGATTGCTCTGCAGGAATGTGTGGGTGGAGCTTATGCAGATTTCCTGACTGCAGGCTCCGCCCACACACTCCGGCAGCACGATCTCTGCCTGCAAATTGAATGGTGGAGCAGGGAGAAGTCTCTCTGCTTCACCATTCAGAGCACCGCCGGCCTGAGGGAGGGGAGGAGCGCAGGGAGTAGAGCAGTGAGTGACACGACCCAGCTCCCTGCGCTCCAGCAATGAGCGCTTCCATCTGTATTGATGGAAGCGCTCATTGTTTCTGACACCCCCCTGAGAGCTGGCACCTGGGCGGACCACACCTTCCCCCCACGGCCCCCCTTTAGTACGCTACTGCTTCTTATTCTCAAAGCTTGCAAAGACCTTGTAGATGGCGATGATTTGTAATTTCGAAATGATTTGGTATGCAGCTATGCAGATTTTTTAAAGACAATTTTCCAAATTTTCAGTTGGACAAAGTTCAGTATAATATATGACAGGTCACATACACAACTTTGATACATGTATTTTTTGGAAGAAAATGTTCATAATATTTTTTAAAAAATTGTCACTTGGACAGAATAACATTAGTGGTCTGGCTTACA
Organism: Rhinella marina; assembly: GCA_900303285.1. Lineage (NCBI taxonomy): Eukaryota > Metazoa > Chordata > Amphibia > Anura > Bufonidae > Rhinella > Rhinella marina. The sequence goes on along the minus strand of ONZH01023580.1, from coordinate 116,226 downwards.
ATTCCATAAGTTTTTCAGAGTTTTCGAAAGTCAATTTAACGTACAATACTTTAAAAAATGGCAATTGGATAGAGTCGAATACAATGTACGTTAGGGGTCAGGCACATTACTCTGTATTATTGAATACACTTATTAGTGTGTTTATAATTGATGAAAATAGCAACATGTTTTTGGGAAAAAAAGCACATTTGGACATCTCTCCATGCAACAAAAATATACTCTACTACACTGTTCCGTATATGCTGCTGGTAAATATGCCTATTACACGCATATGAACTACAGAAGCTGTGCAACAGATTTTTGGACAAAAAAACTTGTACACAAAAAAGTACTATTGTTTTAAAAGCTCATATCTTGTGTAGTGCAACATGTGAAGTTATGAATAGCTCCAGCCCTGAATACAGACACACAGCAAAGTAACTGCTCCTGTTTTGCAGCGAGTGTGGACCCATTATGTCACTTAAACAGAGTATTGGAATTGATGAGATCTGCACACCCAGATTATTTTTCTTTTTAAAATTCTTTTTATTGAAGGTTTATAAACATACAATAGCAAACAATCTTGCATATAACAGGTCACGTAAATCTTAATGACAGGTTCAAAATGTTATGGGATGATACGAGGAGAGATTAAAGGGGTTATCCCACGAATAATGTAGAAAATGAAAATCAGACATCATATAGTACATGACACTACCTTTCTAACAAAGCTAGAACCAGCCCTGTACCTCATATAGATCCAGAGATCTCCACATTCATTGTTCTGCTAGATTTATATCACGCTGACAGCTCAAGGGGAGTGTCTTTTCTGCTGCAGCTCAGGAGGCGTGTCTGAGCTCCTCCTATCACAGCTCTGGAGGCAGTTGAAAGATGAAACTGAGCATGTGCGGCCTTCTCAGTGAGCAGGTCAAAGAAATAAGAAATTAAGTGGCACTATACAGATACATTTTACTGAATAACTCAGTAGCTATACAAAATTTTTAATTACATGCAATTACAAAAGTATTCAGATCCAGGTGCTGGTTTGAAAACTGTAGAATATTTTTCGTGGGACAACCCCTTTAAGTGAGCAGCCAACTGAATGAGTCGATTACAAGATATTGTAGAATATCATATAGATATAGACCATATCCTCCATATTTCGGAAGTTAGTGGATTTTGCGGTTTAAATATCTGCAGTTGTTTAAAATCATGAAAGATCAGGCGTCTCAGTGGGATTTTTAACATAGATTCCTCTAAAGAGACTCATTGTTTATGGGGGGGGGGTGTCTGTACCAGTCTATGAGTCTACTTAGATGTACAGCTTTACAAAATGTTTTGGGGTCAGGAAGATCGATGCCACCATGTTTATGGGAGCATTGTAATATGGAGTATTTAATACGCGGTTTCTTATTTTTCCAAATAAATTTGGAGAATATTTGGCGAACACTATTGAAAAATGCTTGGGGTATATGTATCGGAAGTGCTTGAAGAATATATGTTATTTTTGGCCAAATTAGGCACTTTGCTATATTTTTGAGTCTGAACCAGGAAACATAAGGTATAGGCCAGTTGGGTAGTGTACTGGAGATTTTTTGCAATAGAGGGGAAAAGTTATTTTTTTATAGTTGAGTCAGGTTGGGGGATATATTTATGCCTAGGAATTTTATATGTGGTTGGGACCAATCAAAGGGGGATTGTGAGCGCATGTGTTTCACCATATGCTCAGGTATGGAGATGTTTAGTATTTGGGATTTGGACATGTTGACTTTGAAATTTTATAGATCTCCAAAGTTTGCCAATAACTTTTCAATTATGGGCAAAAAGGTTGCTGGGTTGGTGGTGAGTATAGATGAGCGAGCATGCTCGGCCGAGCATACTCGGGAGCAATTTTTGAGTAGTAGCGTACGCATTTTATAATCTGTACACTAATGCGTACGTATTTTATAAATTTGTACGCTAATGCGTACAAATTACAAGATGCGTATGCATTAGCGTACAGATTAGAAGATGCGTACGCTACTACTCGAAAATTGCTCCCGAGTACGCTCGGCCGAGCATGCTAGCTCATCTCTAGTGGTGAGTAATAAAAGGTCATCAGCATATGCTGCTGTTTTATGTTCTGTAGTTCCACAACTAATTCCTTCAATTTGTGTGTTCTGCCTTATTTTTTGGAGAAGGGTTTCCATCATTATTATAAACAGAAGAGGGGAGAGCGGGCAGCCCTGGTGAGTCCCATTTGTAATCATAAATAAAGGTGAAAGGGTATCATTGACCAGCAGTAATAATGCAGCAGTAATAATGGGAAGAAAGTCCATCTGGACAGGGGCTTTTATTTTTTGGGTGTTTCTGATGGAGAGTTTAATTTCTTCAGATGTGATGTCTGAACATAGCCTCTCTTGTTGTTCAGAGGTCAGTTGAGGTAACTTTAGAGATTGCAGGAATAAGTCAATGGCTGTTTGTTTAGTTTGTCGTGAGAGTGGGTCTTCTGTGGGATGAAGGTTATATAGATTGCTGTAAAAGTCTCTGAACTCCCGAGCTATATCTTCCGTTTTATACAGATTTGACCCATTCTTACTTTTCAGTTTAGTGATGTATGAGTAATTTTCCCTGTTTTTTATCTGCGCAAGCATAAATCTAGTGGGTTTATCCCCATGGGCATAGTGCTTGTATTTGGCATATAGGTATGATTTAGCTGAGTGGAGGTTCAGAATGTTTTTTAGTTCAGTGTGCAGTTCAGTGAGCTCAGATAAGTGCGCCGAAGCAAGGGATTTTTTGTGGAGTTTTTCGATTTGTGCTATTTTCTGTTGTAGATCTAATACTGTTTTATTCCTAAGCTTCTGCGTATAGGCCGCAAGGAGATAAAATGGCCTCTTATAAATGTCTTGTGAGCTTCCCATAAGGTCTGCGTACTGACCTCACCGTTGTCATTTAACTGAAAGTAGTCAGTGAGAAGTTGTTTTATTTTGGTGAAGTTTTGAGGGGGATAAAGTAACAGATCATTAAGACGCCATCTAAATGCCTTAGAAGGCGTGGAAGGTAATTGGTATTTAAGAGGAACCAATGAGTGATCAGAGAGGACTTGGGAATCAATTGTTATTGAGGTACAATTTTGAATTTGGGTTTTTGTAATGAAGATATAGTCTAAACGTTGGTATGATTGATGTGGGGCTGAAAAATGAGTATCGTCTTTATCATTTAGGTGGAGTGTTCTCCAAACGTCAGTAAGAAGTAAGGAGCGTAAATACGATTTAAGTTTGGCCAAGGCTTTATATGAAAGTGATGATTTACCGGAGGAGGTAGCTATTAAGGGTTCAATGACAACGTTAAAATCTCCTCCCAAAAATATGGTGCCTACAGCGAATTTGCGAAGATTTTTCAGTATACAGAGTAGCCAGGTGAGTTAGAGTCAGGTAGATGTTAGCTAATGTGACCTGTTGATTCCCAATATTCCCTTTTACAAATATATACCTGCCTTCTGAGTCAATGCATTTTTCAGTTAAAGTGAAGGGGGTATGTTTGCTAATCCCTATACTAACTCCTTTGGAGTCATTATTGTTAGAGCCAGAGTGGTACCAAGTGGAAAAGTAAGTCTGGTTCATTGTGGGCATATGGCCTTTTTTAAAGTGCGTTTCTTGTAGAAGACAAATGTCTGCTTTGGACCTCTTTTTGATGGTGAGTTCATACCTCTCGCGTTGTAAGTAGAAACTTTAAGTTGTGCCATTATACCAGATAAGGAAGGAGATCAAGTCGCTATGATATCGTTCAGCTTCTAGAAAGATCAAGGCAATGCTTCGAGGGGGAGAGGGAGGGGGAGGGGGGGAGCAGGGGAAAATGGGGAGGGAAGTAAAACAACATAAATTAACCAGGTAGAAATGTAAAGAGGCAGACTTGCTACAACGCAGTAGCCAGACAAGGTGGAGTACAAAAAGAGAAAACATATCATTTCAAACAACAAAATGAACTTTCAATCCTTATTAGGTGGGCAGTGAGGTCGCCCATCATCAAGGAGTATAGAATAAGGTGCCATGTGAACGCATGGCCATAGATATCCAACTTACGAAGAATATAATTTTCTTACAGAAGGAGTTATATAATACTGATGCCAACCTGTAGACATGAAAAATAAGAAAGAAAGGGAGAAGGATAGAAAGGTGGAAGAAAGAAAAAGAAAGGGAAAGAGGTGAGAACGGCAGGATAAAATAGAGTCAGGAAGTAGAGGGAGAGAAATGATGAAGTATTCCTTACGAGGAAAGACAGGGTTATGCCTGAATATAGAGCAAATTACTTAAATGACATGTTGATCAAGTGTCCCTGGAGATGATGCTTTTTGGGGTCAGTTTCCCAGACTTTCTTCTCTGCCTGGTGCTCCTGTGGAGTGGGAGTGGGCTGTGGAAGCAGTGGAAGATCTGTGAGTTCTGTGACTCTGGCCCAATTTTGGATTTGTAGATCTGGAATTTCCAGTGCTGAGTAAACAGGTGGCAGGTCTTGAATAGTTCTGATCAGGTGCCTTTTTCCCTCATAAGTGAACAGTAGGCCGAACGTGAATTTCCAGCTATATGGGATGTTTCTTGAGCGGAGAACATCCGTTAGGGGTTTAAAATACCTTCTTTTTTGGAGGGTTTGAGGAGAGAGGTCTTGGAAGATTTGGATCTGAGAAGAATCAAATGTAATTGGATCAGAGAATCTTGTGTTCTGTAGAATAGCTTCTTTAACACTGTAATTTAGGAGGTGACAAATCACATCGCGTGGTGATTCAGTGTCTTTAGGTTTACTCCTTAGAGCTCTATGTATTCTTTCAATGACAACATCATCTGAGTATGAGCTTCCTAGTATTTTTTGAAAGATTTGTTGGGCTGTTGTCTGAAGGTCTGCATTAGTCACTGATTCAGACAGGCCTCTGAACCTCAAATTATTCCTCCGTCCTCTGTTCTCTTGGTCCTCTAAAGCTTCAAAGGCAGAGTTCAGGTAATTCTTACATGTGGAAAGGTTATCAGAAATGGCTTTACTAAAGTTGCAGAGTTCAGCTTGGGTTGATTCTAAGTGCTCAACTCTGGTGCCTGTGTGTTTAACATCCTGTTTGATGTCATGGAGATCTTTAGAGATGGGGTCAAGCGCCTTACTCAATGCTTTTTCCAGCGCTTTTTCGAGAAAAGTGCGAGAGATAGGTGCTGGGTCTTGTTGTGCAGAACAGTCCAACTCGCTGTCAGTGTCCTCTCCTGTGTTCACTGGAGGCATAGGTAATAGATCTTTAGGATGGGTCACCATTTTATGGGCAGCAGGTGCCGCAGTTTTCCCTTTCATATATTTGTCCATGTCGCCTGTGGAGTTTACAGCTTTCTGAGCTCTGTTTGATTCTTTATTGTTCCCTATCTTGACCATTGTAGAGCCTCGGTCTACAGGTGGAATATTAGGAATAATTACAGCAGTGAGTGAGCTAGGTAGTTGGAACTATGGCGGTGCAACTTGTCACTGTCACATAGTGGGTGAGAGCTGGGCTCTCCGGAATCGGTGACCAGACGTCAGTCACCAGAAAAATTAGGGTTATCTACCCCGTATACAGTGATATGTTGAGATGTCTATATCTGCTCGATCAATCTAAAGGCAGACACTGTGCTTCAGAGGGGAGTAGAGGACAACCCGGGTCTGATTGGCCTCAAACGTTATCTTGTAGGCAAGTCTGTGGTACTTTGAAGAGGAGGATGTGGCGAGGCAGGTAGGCCGCAATGGCGCAGCAGAGCCTGAGACGGACGGCGTGGAGCCTCAGTTTGGAGAGAAGTCGCCCAGGATGTGTCACTCCTCACCCTTGGACTCACTGTAGGGTAAGCATATAATGTCCGAAAGCTATGGCTGGTGAGTGGGTAACAGCCTTGTGCGTAGCAGTTGGTGGATGGCGGCGAACTCCCACGTGGCCTGGTCCGGAGAGAAAGTTGCCGCCGTCTTTCGTGGCGATATTTTGAGAGATTGGACCTATGTCTGGTCACTAGATGATAGTTGAGTGAACCAGGTAGGAAATAGGTCACAGAAGGGCCAATTGCCAAGGATTCTCAGCAGCAAGCTACGGAGCTCAGCTATGGCGCGTCTTAGCAGATCGGCGGTTGGCCACGCCCCCTGCACACCCAGATTCTATAGGGTGCTAATAGAGGACACGAGGTCAATATAATTCGAACAGAGAATCTATGGCACACCAACTGGTTTTAAATTGCTCTTATTTAATCCATAAGTAATGTATAATACAACACTTCATATGTATAGCATCCGTCCAGTACATTGTATATCTTTAAATGGACAAACAAAGTGCTCCCAATGTTTCAGTCTATAATAGATACGCTAAAATTGGACCTTGACCTTAGTTCATTAGACAGCATGGGTAATAATCCTGTTCCCCCCTCCCCCCTTTTTTCCCTACAACCCTTCCTTCTCTACCTCTACCCCCTCCTTCCTGCCCCCCTCTGCCCTCTCCCTTTTTCCCCTTCTTTCCATTCCCCCTCTTCCTGCCCCCCCCCGCCCTTTTCTATTTCCTTTTTCACACCATCTCAATTATAGTTGCATACAACAATTTATATTTTTTATTTCTATGTCTTTTCATAATCTCCCCTTTTCCTTTCTTCCTCTACATTAATACCCATCATTATTTTTTCTCATTATTCTTTCTATACTAATACCCCTAGGACTGAGAAATTCTCTTATTATTATTATTTTCTTATCCATCCCTCCTCTTTTTCCTTTTACATTTGATTTTTCCTTTTCATTTTTTTCTCTTCTTTCCTTTCATTTTAATTTTTAATTTTAATTTTTTAATTTTTAATTTTTATTATTTAATTCTTCTCCAATATTCTCATTGTTCCATTATCTCTATAATTTTTATTTAATTGCTTTGGTTATTGTTATATTATTAAATAACTATATTGTACTACAACCAAAAATACGCACGAGCAGATAAAAGGAGGCATGGCAAGCAGCAGTCAGCTATTTTCCCTGAGGAAGGACAATGCTATTGTCTGAAACGCGTGGGATGGTATTCAGACTCTCCTGAGCACCCGTAGCTAAACGGTGACGTCACCTGCTGCTCCGTGTGAGCGCGTGCTGCAAACATTCGCATTAGTGTGATCGCGCTACCGGCCAGAGCGCGATCTGCAAATAGAATATTCGGCGAATAGAATACTCCTATTCAACTAGCCAGTTATTGAGCGATACAGGACCTCAGAGTGGAGGCAAGCTCATTGGCTTATAAGGTAATACTGGAGCCTGGCGTAGCAGCGTTTCACTTTGTTGACTGTTTTGGAACTAGATACACATGGCAAGTTATCTTGCAGTTTAGTGCGCAGTCTTATAGAGTATTTTTGGTTGTTTCCTTTATTGGCGGTGGAAGTGTTGTGACACCGTAGTGACTGCAGCCTACATAGGAAGGGAGCCGTTATCACTAGCGCCAGTGTTAGTTTTGTGTTTTTGTTTGGATATATTGTGCTACATTTGCGATTAGTTTAAATATGTATTATTGTCAATTACCATTATCACACATCTCCTCTTAATCTCTCATTCCTCTGTTCCTCTACCTTCTATATGTTTTATGTTATCCCGTCCTGTGTCATCTCTTTATACTCCACACACATCAGCGCTCCTTGCCCTCTTCTGTTTGCCCTTATATACTCATTTTATTCACCGTGCATGCGCGCACGTTCCGGCACACGTGACCTCTCACGTGACCTGACGCTCTGGCTACCTTTTTAGGCGCAATACGCCGGAGCATGACGATCGCGTCCAGACCCTCTCCTACTCAGTTTGGCCTCAGGTAGCTACATCTGCACCTCTCCACACTTTATCCATTCTGCAATCTTATGTTTTTTCTCCTACATTTTTATGTTCTTTCTCCCACTTCCATCTTTTTACAGCGCTCCTCCCCGTACCTGGCTTGATTACTTCGCTGCCTGGCTTTACACATATTCCCCCCCCCCCCCTCCTTCAGCTATCTTTTACCTCGATGGCTACCTACATTGTCTTTACTATTGTCCTTCCTATTAATTTTTGTGATATACTCACCTGGACCCCGGCATGTTATATTGCAATATTGTGACTTCATCATGATATTACCTGGAAGACCTTCATTATATGTGGTTATGTTCTTATGATTATTATATGGTTTAATTTTATTTTCATGGTACAATGTGATGATCCATAACACTTTATATTATTGAATACTTTTGTGCGTTATATCTACGTTTCCCATAGATCTATTATAGACTGAAACGTTGGGAGCACTTTGTTTGTCCCTTTAAAGATATACAATTTACTGGACGGATGCTATACATATGAAGTGCTGTATTATACATTACTTATGGATTAAATAAGAGCAATTTAAAACCAGTTGGTGTGCCATAGATTCTCTGTTCGACTTAAACAGAGTGAGCATGGGGATACTGAAAATGGCATTCTGCAAGTGTCCTCTGTGATTTTCACTCTTTAACCCCTTTTAGGGCTCTGAACTTTGCTGAAGGGAACTGCCGGGCCACTACCTCTCAGAATATATTTAAGTAACTACTCATAAGGGTCACAGAGAGGGATCAAGCTAAACCACAATGAGGAACAGACCAGGATCATTGCAAGCAGAATATGTGCAAGCAGACAGAGATCAGGCAGAAGTTAGGTACATGGGCAGACAAACATAACAGCAAGAACACTAGCAGACTAGAACCTATTGCTCAGGCACCTTTGCACATATGAAGGTGCATTAAGTGCATTAAGGCTGGCTAAAGGCTGAGGAAGATTTAAGTGTGCATGCTGGCCTTTTAAGAGCTGGAGGAGACACGCACACTGCTGGCAAGAAACAAGCCATAACCTGCAAGGAAAAACAACAGGATCAGCTCTGGTGGCAGAACTCACCAAGAAGGAGGAGAGGAGAGGCAGCATGTACAGACTGCTGGAGCACACCCACCAGTGACAGTGGAGCAGCATGTCCTTAACCACTTCCCATCCGCACGTTGACTATAAACGTCCGGGAAGTGGTTATCTATCTCTGAATGGCCGTTTATAAATGGCCATTCAGAGATAGCAGCTGCACGCTAATCGTGCAGCTGCACAGTGGGGTACCTGCTGTCAGTGACAGCAGGGTACCCCAAAGAGAAGGCAGGGACCGTTCCCAGGGGTCCCTGCCTTCTAGATCGCTGTATACACAGCGCTCAGGAAGCGCTATTGCGCTTCCTGTTCCGGCCCGGCGGTCACGTGATCGCCGGGGCCGGAGAGTGCAGGAGCTGCCGGGTCTCTCATAGACCCGATCAGCCCTGCACTGAGGCTGTACAGCATAGTATTATGCTGTACAGCCTCTCTGGGGATGTATTTCCCCTGTAACTGGGGCCACTATGTCAGCCCCAGTTACAGGAGAAATCAAGTGTAAAAAAAAAAAAAAAAAATAAGTGAAGTTAAATGTCCCCCTGAGGTCTTGTATGACCTTATGGGGGACACAAAGTGTAAAAAAAATAAAAATAAAAAAAAATAGTATCATAAAAATAAAAAAAAATCACATATATATAAAAAAAATAATTTCCCCCCAAATATTTCATTAAAAAAGTTACAAATAAAAATAAATAAATAAGATACACATATTTGGTATCACCGCGTCCGAAACGACCGTCTCTATAAAAATATCACATGATCTACCCCATAAAGTGAACTGCGTAAAAAAAATCTAATAAAAATTAAGCCAAAACAGCTTTTTTTGTCGCATCACCTACCAAAAAACATAATATTAAACAATCAAAAAGTCTTATGCATCCCAAAATGGTAGCAATAAAAACGTCACCTCCTCCCGCAAAAAATGAGCCCCCACACAAGATTATAGCCCGGAAAATGAAAAAAAAAGGCTCTTAAAAAACTGCAACACAAAAACATGATTTTAATTCTAAAAATGCTCTTATTGTGTAAAACGTAAAAAAATAAATAAAAAATAGACATATTTGGTATCGTTGCGTCCGTAACAACTGGCTCTACAAAAATATCACATGATCTACCCCATCAAGTGAACTGTGTAAAAAAAAATGTAGAAAAATGCCCCTAAACTGCTTTTTTTTTTAGTTAACCTCCCAAAAATTAGATTAAAAAGTGATCAGAAAGCCATATGTACCCCAAAATGGTGCCAATAAAAAGCACAGCTTGTCCCGCAAAAAATAAGACCTCACGCAGCTCAGTCCACAAAAAAATTAAAAAGTTATCACTCTGACAAAAAATTCCATGTTAGAAAATGCAGATGCTGCTCCTCCCCTTCTGAGCCCTGGCGTATCCCCAAATAACAGTTTACGACCACATGTGGGGTGTTTCTGCAAACTGCAGAATCGGGGTAATAAATATTGAGTTTTGTTTTGTTGTTAACCCTTAATGTGTTACAGGAAAAAATTATTAAAATGGAAAATCTGCAAAAAAAGTGAAATTTTGAAATTTCACATCTATTTTGCTTTAATTCCTGTGGAATACTTAAAGGGTTAACAACATTTCTAAAATCAGTTTTGAATAGTTTGAGGGGTGTAGTTTCTAAAATGGGGTCATTTATGGGTGGTTTTTATTATGTAAGCCTCACAAACTGACTTCAGAACTGAACTGGGCCTTAAAAAAGTTGATTTTGCAAATTAGCAAAAATTGCGTCTAAACCTTCTACTGTCCTAAAAAAATAAAATGACACTACCAAAATGATGCCAACATAAAGTTGACATATGGAGAATGTAAATTAAAAAGTATTTTATGGGGCATCACTATCTGTCTTAAAAGCAGAGAGATTGAAATTTAGAAAACAGTGAATTTTTTCAAATTTTCGGTAACTTTTGGATTTTTTTATAAATAAAATTAAAACTTATCGACTCAAGTTTACCATTAACTTGAAGTACAATGTGTCACGAGAAAACAATCTCAGAATCGCTTGGCTAAGTAAAAGCGTTCCAAAGTTATTACCACATGAAGTGACACATGTCAGATTTGAAAAATTAGGCCTGGTCAGGAAGGGGGGAAATGGCTCAGAGCTGAAGTGGTTAAAGACCCTAAAAATACTGGCTTGAGCATTTAATTTGTGTCTGTCAGAGACATGGCAGACATGTCCTATCACATCAGTGGCTGAGCTCACAATGGGGTCTGTGCTTTAGAGCTAACAGAGTTTTATAGACCATCTAATATCCTCCTGCCTGATTGGCACACAGACTGCACATAATTTTGAATAAGCTTGCCAACCAGGGTCCTTGCCAGGGTTATGTGATCCTCTGTCTTCATCCTCGCTGCCATTTCCCTCACTAGTGTACCAAAAAAGTGTAAAATGGCAATTCATCAAAGCAAATCGCCAAAACTTTGGATTTGTTAGGAAGAAGAATTTTTATGAAATTCCTAATGTATCTGATTAGTTTAGAATTAATTTGCTAATCTCTAGAAGGGACACCTCCACATGAGAAAAATGTAAACTAGGTGCACATTGCAAACTGAATGCCAGGGAGTCTGAAAATGATTGGAGGAATGGAGACTGTGCAGACTGAATCTTAGTGCAACATTTTACTAAAGGTAACCACTTTCAAATTGAAATGGCATGTCTTTCATATTGAAGGTGTATTTAGCCTTTAAAAGGAATCTGTCACCACAATTTTTAAGCATTATCTGCTGTACTACATGACTACATGTACTGACTCCAGATCAGTATTTTTTACTTTCAAACAGACCCAGTTTCCCTGCTGTCAATGAACAAAGCTGTGCTGAAATACGCTGTTTGGACTACTGAGCTCCTGCACAGAATAGAGTGCATGAGCTCAGCAGTCCAGAAAAATGTATTTCAGTGCCCCTTTGAGTGCTGATAGCAGGGCAATGAGAGCAGTTGAAAAATAAAAGAAAAGGCATCCACCTTCCACAAGATCGACATGGCTGGACAAGCCTGGGCCTAACAATTTTCTGCCTGCATCGCTGGGTCGACTAGCAGAGCAAGTACCCAGCTCTGCTGCTGCAACAGCCCAAACCAGATGAAGAGGAGAGGGCAAGCTTTCAAATGATACCAAAATCAAAGCATTATATCCACTATATCAGAAGATATAGCTGTTAGAAATCGAGTCAGGAGAGAAAGCAGTTTTTAGTTGCACTTTCAGCTGGGCACTTGGGAGCTGTTTTCCAGCAGAATAAAAGTGCTTTTCCTGAACATGGAATAAAGGCACAAAGTGCACACAGGTATGTCTGGGATGTGTTTGCAATCTTATGTGGGGCAGTGCTGTTAGTTATATAGGTGAAAATGAGGTGACAGATTCCCTTTAAGGACCAGTTGAGCTCTGAAATCACCTTGAGGGGCTTACATAACATAAACCACCCCAAACTGACTTTAGAAACTGTGTTATCCCTTTATGTGTTCCACAGGAATTAAAGCAAAATGGAGGTAAAATGTAAAAAATTTTAATTTTTTTTACAGAATTTCCATTTTAATCCATTTTCCTAGCAATACATAGCAAAGGTTAACAGCAAAACAAATCTCAAAATATATTACCCTGATTCGGCAGTATACAGAAAAACCCTATATGTGGTTATAAACTGCTGTATGGGCACATGGCAGGGTTCAGAAGGGAAGGAGCCATATGGTTTTTGGAGGGTAGATTTTTCTAAAATGTTTATCCTGCATTTATCTTGCATTTGAAGAGTCTTTGAGGCCATTTTGGAAACTACACCTCCCAAGAAATTTTCCAAGGGGTGTAGTGAGCACTTTAACCCAATAAGCATTTTATAGAATTTAGAAACACTTGGCTGTGAAAATGAAAAATTATACTTTTTACAAAAAAAATCACTTTTGGTCTAATTTTTTCATTTTCACAAGGGGCAATAAGAGAAAATGATTCCACAGTGTGTGATTTTTGAGCCGGCGCCTCTACATAACTTAGACTCGGACAACGCCAGCGCAAAGGGATATTAAGACCCCCTAATAAATGGCCCCCTATGTCTTAAAATGGGGAGAATGCATGCACAAGAGAATATACAAGGCAGCTAATTGTCTGTTTATGGGTAGCAGTAGTAGTCGTGGTATAGGCGGATGCATAGTGTTAATAGCGGTGGCGGTAGGGGATAAGCAGTGAGGAGCAGCAATTGCGGCAGGAGACATATGGTACATGTTGGCAGACAGCAGCAACTGTATGGAAAAAGATAGTAGGCAGGTAACATAATAGGCAGGAATTGAGGCATGATGGAACATTGTCAGTAAGGCTAGATCTATTTATTAGCCTCAGCTGCAGGAGTGTGAAAATCCTCACATATCTATGCCTTTTGGACACTAGCGGAGGACAAGTTGGTCCATTTGGATGTCACCTCACCACCTGCTGCTCTGAAAACCCTCTACCCATACTGGGCCATTTCAGATCACTATTCCAATCTATCTGCCCTGAAGTCCCTGGGTTCACGTAACAGGATACATACTGTATGTGCTGGAGACAGGCCAGGGCCCAGAAAGGACTGAACCTGGACGTTGAGGCGGTAGGACTCTTTTTCTGATTTGCCTCAGCCTGGCACAGCATGTGAAAAAGCTGTTCTATCATGTTAGGGAGACTGAACTGGCCGCTGCGGTTTCTGCTGCTTGTGGCAGTGGAGAGGGTGTCAGGAGGTTGGATGACCCTGCTGGGGGGCAGAGGGAGGCCTCCCTTTCAGACCCGCTGGCGGCAGGCGTCTGCTTGTGGAAAGCTGCAGCAAGCTGTATACACAGTGTTTTCTGGTAAAAAAAAAGTGATTTGGCCTACCTTTTAATGGGAGGAAAACATTCCCCCATTTTGCTTTCATAGTGAAGGAATAAAAGCATGGGTATCTAGTAATCATCAGACTGCTTCACATGACTGATACACCAGCCAGTGCTTAAGTCAGTGAGCATACAGCCTGCCATTCAGGCCAGCCTGGTGGAGATGGCAGTTCTATCCAGCTCCACCATCCACTGAGACGATTGAGTGTCATCGAGATGAAGTTATTAATGCCACGGCTGTCCCTACTGACAAATTTTGTGGCCTCTACAAAGGGCACCCGACAGGGTGTAAAATTCGGTGAAGCAGCCAAATCGAATTTTTGTATACTTTACTCATCTCTAGTTCTGAATGAGGCCTCATTTTTTGTGGGATGAGGTGATGTTTTTGCTAGTAACATTTTGGGGTACATACGACTATTCGATCACTTGATATTATGTTTTTTGAAAGGCAAGGTGACCAAAAAATGGTGGATGTTCTGCAATAGTTTTTTTTTTTTCTGAAGTTTTCCTCTGATGGGGTAGATCAGGTATTATTATAAAGCCAGTTGTTACCACCATGGCAACACCAAATGGCGACTAAATGGCTTGATAAGGGGAAAGGGGCATTTTCTACAATAGAAACTTTTTTTTTAAATTTTTTTAAACCCTTTTTCTATTTTATGTTACACTTTGTGCCCCCATAAGGTCAAGACCTTTGGGGGAGATTTAAACTTAAATTTTTTTTTTATAACTGCCGATTTGAGGAATACAGGTCCGCAAGAGGTAGTACAGTGCTATACAACATTGTGCAAACACACTGCTGAGCTGTTCTGGGTCTGACAAGTCCCAGCAGGTCGTGCAGACTCCTGGCATCACATGACTGCTGGGGCTGGAACATGAAGCAGAATAGTGCTTCTTGATCTTATATACAGCACTAGTTCAGTGCTGTGTATAAAGTGATAAGGAAGACATGGACAGTGAAAAACCATCCCTTCCTTCTCTGTAGGGAGCAGGCCCTCCGCTATGTAGTTGCACGATTAGCATGCAGCTGTGATCTCTGATCGGTCATTTAAAAAGATCACATCAGAGATATGTCCTGACTAGTCATACTGGTTAAGCTAAGTTTACATCAGCGTTTTACATTTTGGTATTCTGGTCTGACATAGGAACAAAACACTGTAATTACCCGATCCAGCAACTGCCAGAAATCTCCGGCACCAATCGGATCCCCTTCACTATAATGGGTTCTGCCAGGTTTTCGGCATGAAACCCACGGACCACATCATAGTAAAAAGGAACCACCTGAAGGCGGTAGTGTCCGAAATATGCCGTATCCAGCAATTAGAGTATTTTGTTCCTATGCAGGAACAGAATACCAGAATTTAAAACACTAATGTGAACCTACTGTAGCTTTACATTTGTATGTTTGAACTTATGACTGTACAGTAGCTTTAACTTGCAGCCCATGCGCTTTTAAAAATTTTATGGACTAATCAGTGCACATAATATTCCTCGAGTAGACACTTTTAGTTAAGCAAAAGCAAGCTATAAAATGCAATCATTCCGTGAAAGTAATAACTTTTGAGGGCTGAAAATGTTGCACATGAAATTATAACTATTTTCCTGAATATATGCCAAGAGCTAAGTATGTGGGATTAATGGTCAAATTCTCCTAGAGTTGCAGCCAACTGGTTATGTGCAATGATTAAATATTTATTTAAGGGGCATTTACATTTTATTGAAATCAGTAAGGGTTTTATTGATTAAAGGGGTTGTCTCACCAAAATAATTATTGTTAAATCTAACAATAACATCACTGATCATTTTTTAAAATACCTTCAATTTTCTGTAATGCATCTTTGCTTGATATATAAAGATTCTTGCTCCCTTATTTTTGCTTGTTGCCAAGGGGAACTGGCCACTGCTGTAGCACTGACAATGGTGGCCGCACAGGTGCCGTGCCACATCTTGTCTGTGTTTGGAATCTGTCAGGAGTGAGCGTGCATCGCTAACCACGCATAATCACTAGCTCCTGACAGCTCCGAAGACAGCAGTGAAGGAGGGTGCACCAAACAATGCACGGCAAGCCACATACAAATTCCCATCGGAGTGCCAAAAATATCGGAGCGGCCGGGGTACAGAAGATTTAGTGCATCTTTCCTGCTAGCACTCAGAGGAGAGAGCAGAGCAGCGAGGGCACAGTAAAATGTGTAAGGGGATGTCACAATCCATTCCAGTCAGCCAAGCAATCTTTACTGTACAGACTGAAAGGATGTCTTGTGGGGAGCATGGACATACACAGCGGGTGGCGTTACGGGGGGGGAAGGCTCAAACTCGCTTGGTGAGACAACACCTTTAAATTCACTTCCAATCTTAAAGTATATCTGTCACCTATCATGAACCAGCCAGTGTGAACCCAACGTGTCACGCATCCTACTTCCTCTAAGGGTGTTGTCTAAGTGAACCCCTAGTTCTTCACAGTACCCCTGGTGGTGGGGATAAGCTTTCCCGAGAGGAACACCAGGTCGCTACCTCTCGAGGAAGATTGGCACAGGAGGCAGCTGGTCCAGGCGGACCAGGAGGTACCTGAGCAGGGTACCAGAGTTACAGATGTAGTTAGCAGGCCGAGTCGTAACCAGGACCAACAGTGCAGGACCAAAGGATGAGGCAGAGGCGACATCAAACAAGCAATAGGTCAGGGCAGGCGGCACAGGTACAGCTCAGGTAGTCTAGGTCGGCAACAGGAGAGTCAAGGCTAACAGGCAAGGATCAAACAGGTAGCGACGTCCAGGAACACAAGCACCGGTTGGGTACACAGAAACACATGCAGATAAATCAGCAACCTTTGCAGGACATAAGGACCTTGACACTGAGGCATTTGGTAAGAGGGCTGAGCCACTTATGTACATGTAGGAGGGCTAGGATTGGTCAACAAGGCCACAAGATCTAACCCATAACGCACAGGAAGAGACGTGCGCCGGTCCTTAAGGAAGAGCTGCAGGGAAGAAGCAGCAAGCATGCTTTGGCCAGGGCTGAAGGGAAACTGGGATGGATCCCAGAACAAACAGTACCTGCAAGAACAGAACCCAGGAATGCAGCAGTGAATGGGGAAGCACAGGCAGCAGATCACTGCTGAACACCGTGCCCAGGACCGCGGCAGCAAGCAGGAGAACAGCCGCGCACAACAGCTGCTGTTACATCACCACATTTAACTTTTCTCCTGGTCCATTAATAACAGCACTGTGAAAATTATTTATAGAAAATTAATGAAAGTAATCAGTGCATGTGGTGCCACCAGGTCATGCATCAGTTACCGATTTCCCCTGTCCTCCACTGCTGCAGGCTGGTTGTGGCATGGAATGCTGCTGCAGGATGCCTCTGCTAATTAGGCATTAATGTAGAATGTCTTGATTAACAGGGCACTCCTGCCGATTCTGAGTTGTTACTTGCTTGCCTTTATCTAAAATAGTGCAGGAATAGCAACAGTTCATATTGGGCGTGGCTGGGAATGAAGGGGAAAGGTAGCCCTGTTAGGGTATGTCTACACAGTGGCCTTGATTGCATGACATGTGTCGCTCAAAAGTATCGCAGTGTAGCAGGGCAGCCATAAAAATGAACAGGGTCGCAGCGCAACTCTAATGTTTGCCAGGATCGCAACCCAAGAATTGCAAAAAATCCAGCAGGATTGAGTCTGTGTTTAATCTATGAAAATATCCATGAAGGATTCGTATTTAATCCAGTGTCCATTTTATGCCCTCCATGTATCATCGGTATAATAAGCTGAAAATTAATTTCAAAAGCATCTCCTATCAGTGTTCAGTGAAAAATGCATGCAACATGGATGCCATCCGTGTTGTGTCCATGATTTTCATGATTTTCATGGACCTCAATGAGTGTGTTTGGTCCATATCACGTACAAAAGTAGCGCATGTCTCAGTATTTCTTTACTGACTGTGATTCAGCGAAAAATATCAGATGTGTGAAAAACATATTAAAAGAAATCGGTAAGTGTGTTTTTCCATGAAAAACGGAAATGTGAACGAGGCCTTATAATAGAACTATCAGGAGAATATTATCACTAGGTCAAATAGGGCAGTAGAATAAAGTATACTGTCCATCAGGTGTAGAGGAAAACTAAAAGACTAGTAACATCAGTGTGAACAGAGCTTTACTCAGATACAAAAATGAACCTATTTTGTCAAATGTATAGAGGTGAATAGCCCAATACGCCTTTCCTCAAATGAGGTCTGATGGCGGCACAATACGCTGATCTGAGGTCTGATGGGGGCACAATACGCCGATCTGAGGTCTGATGGTGGCACATTCTGCTGATCTGAGGTCTGATGGGGGCACATTCTGATGATCTGAGGTCTGATGGGGGCACATTTTGATGATCTGAGGTCTGATGGGGGCACATTCTGCTGATCTGAGGTCTGATGGGGGCACATTCTGCTGATCTGAGGTCTGATGGGGGCACATTCTGCTGATCTGAGGTCTGATGGGGGCACAATACGCTGATCTGAGGTCTGATGGGGGCACATTCTGTTAATCTGAGGTCTGATGGGGGCACATTCTGCTCATCTGAGGTCTGATGGGGGCACAATACGCTAATCTGAGGTTTGATGGGGGCACATTCTGTTAATCTGAGGTCTGATGGGGCACATTCTGATAATCTGAGGTCTGATGGGGGCACATTCTGCTGATCTGACGTCTGATGCAGGCACATTCTGCTGATCTGAGGTCTGATGGGGGCACATTCTGCTGATCTGCGGTCTGATGCGGGCACATTCTGCTGATCTGAGGTCTGATGGGGGCACATTCTGCTGATCTGAGGTCTGATGGGGCACAATACGCTGATCTGAAGTCTGATGGGGGCACAATACGCTGATCTGAAATCTGATGGGGGCACATTCTGCTCATCTGAGGTCTGATGGGGGCACATTCTGATGATCTGAGGTCTGATAGGGGCACATTAAGCCGATCTGAGGTCTGATGGGGGCACATTCTGTTAATCTGAGGTCTGATGGGGGCACATTCTGCTCATCTGAGGTCTGATGGGGGCACAATACGCTAATCTGAGGTTTGATGGGGGCACATTCTGTTAATCTGAGGTCTGATGGGGCACATTCTGATAATCTGAGGTCTGATGGGGGCACATTCTGCTGATCTGACGTCTGATGCGGGCACATTCTGCTGATCTGAGATCTGATGGGGGCACATTCTGCTGATCTGAGGTCTGATGGGGCACAATACGCTGATCTGAGGTCTGATGGGGGTACAATACGCTGATCTGAGGTCTGATGGGGGCACATTCTGCTCACCTGAGGTCTGATGGGGGCACATTCTGCTCATCTGAGGTCTGATGCGGGCACATTCTGCTGATCTGAGGTCTGATGGGGGCACAATACGCTAATCTGAGGTCTGATGTGGGCACATTCTGTTAATCTGAGGTCTGATGGGGGCACATTCTGCTGATCTGAGGTCTGATGGGGGCACATTCTGCTGATCTGAGGTCTGATGGGGGCACATTCTGCTGATCTGAGGTCTCATGGGGGCACATTCTGCTGATCTGAGGTCTGATGGGGGCACATTCTGTTGATCTGAGGTCTGATGGGGGCACATTCTGCTGATCTGAGGTCTGATGGGGGCAGATTCTGATCATCTGAGGTCTGATGGGGGCACAATACGCTGATCTGAGGTCTGATGGGGTTACATTCTGATGATTTGAGGTCTGATGGGGGCACATTCTGCTCATCTGAGGGCTGATGGGGGCCCATTAAGCTGATCTGAGGTCTGATGGGGGCCCATTAAGCTGATCTGAGGTCTGATGGGGGCACATTAAGCTGATGTGAGGTCTGATGGGGGCACATTCTGATGATCTGAGGTCTGATGGGGGCACATTCTGATGATTTGATGTCTGATGGGGGCACAGTAGTCTGATCTGAGGTCTGATGGCAGCACAATACGCTGATCTGAGGTCTGATGGCGGCACAATACGCTGATCTGAGGTCTGATGGGGGCACATTAAGCTGATCTGAGGTCTGATGGGGGCACATTAAGCTGATCTGATGTCTGATGGGGCACATTCTGATGATCTGAGGTCTGATGGGGGCACATTCTGATGATCTGAGGTCTGATGTGGGGCACATTCTGATCTGAGGTCTGATGGGGGCACATTCTGCTCATCTGAGGTCTGATGGGGGCACATTCTGCTGAACTGAGGTCTGATAGGGGCACAATATACTGATCTGAGGTCTGATGGGCGCACATTAAGCTGATCTGAGGTCTGATGGGGGCACATTTTGATAATCTGAGGTTTGATGGGGGCACATTCTGATGATATGGGGTCTGATGGGGGAACATTCTGATGATCAGGGGTCTGATGGGGGCACATTCTGCTGATCTGAGGTCTGATAGGGGCACAATACGCTGATCTGAGGTCTGATGGGGGCACAATACGCTGATCTGAGGTCTGATGGGGGCACATTAAGCCGATCTGAGGTCTGATGGGGGCACATTCTGTTAATCTGAGGTCTGATGGGGGCACATTCTGCTGATCTGAGGTCTGATGGGGGCATAATACGCTGATCTGAGGTCTGATGGGGCATAATACGCTGATCTGAGGTCTGATGGGGCACATTAAGCCGAACTGAGGTCTGATGGGGCACGTTCTGCTGATCTGAGGTCTGATGGGGGCACATTCTGCTGATCTGAGGTCTGATGGGGGCACATTCTGCTGATCTGAGGTCTCATGGGGGCACATTCTGCTGATCTGAGGTCTGATGGGGGCACATTCTGCTGATCTGAGGTCTGATGGGGGCACATTCTGCTGATCTGAGGTCTGATGGGGGCACATTCTGATCATCTGAGGTCTGATGGGGGCACAATACGCTGATCTGAGTTCTGATGGGGTTACATTCTGATGATCTGAGGTCTGATGGGGGCCCATTAAGCTAATCTGAGGTCTGATGGGGGCCCATTAGGCTGATCTGAGGTCTGATGGGGGCACATTAGGCTGATGTGAGGTCTGATGGGGGCACATTAAGCTGATGTGAGGTCTGATGGGGGCACATTCTGATGATCTGAGGTCTCATGGGGGCACATTCTGATGATTTGATGTCTGATGGGGGCACAGTAGGCTGATCTGAGGTCTGATGGCGGCACAATACGCTGATCTGAGGTCTGATGGCGGCACAATACGCTGATCTGAGGTCTGATGGCGGCACAATACGCTGATCTGAGGTCTGATGGTGGCACAATACGCTGATCTGAGGTCTGATGGCGGCACATTAAGCTGATCTGAGGTCTGATGGGGGCACATTAAGCTGATCTGAGGTCTGATGGGGGCACATTCTGATGATCTGAAGTCTGATGGGGGCACATTCTGATGATCTGAGGTCTGATGGGGGCACATTC
The DNA here is from genome assembly GCA_900303285.1 of Rhinella marina. Classification (NCBI taxonomy): domain Eukaryota; kingdom Metazoa; phylum Chordata; class Amphibia; order Anura; family Bufonidae; genus Rhinella; species Rhinella marina. The sequence goes on along the minus strand of ONZH01023580.1, from coordinate 95,132 downwards.
TGATGATCTGAGGTCTGATGGGGGCACATTCTGATGATCTAGGGTCTCATGGGGGCACATTCTGATGATATGGGGTCTGATGAGGGCACGATACGCTGATCTGGGGTCTGATGAGGGCACGATACGCTGATCTGAGGTCTGATGGGGGCAGGGGACTGTTAGTTTAGTGATGTAAAAACTGGGGACAGGTTTCCCTTAACATAGGAATCCCCTTGTTTTTTACTCCTATATTTTACTGCATTATGTGGTAGAGTATTTAGACTAGGGTATGTAGGGTATGTAGAAAGTCTATTGTACTGTACTTAACAGCATAGATGATCTAGCAGTTTATACAGTCATCTTTCTAATACAATATTATAACCACAACTATTATTATGTGCATGTGAAGTTGGAAACGTGCGGCCCACTCAAGTATGTTTCGCCCCCCCCCCCCCCCCCCCCCCCCCCCTGTGCTGAACCACTAGCTATGCCTCTGGCTTCCAGTAGTGAGTATTTATATCCTTAGCATAGGTCATCAATATCAGATGAGCAGGGTCCCAACTCCCGGCAACCCGCCTAACAGCTGTTAGAATAGGCTGTGACGCTCTGTGAGTGCTTAGTCCTCTACCTGGGCCAGTGATGTCACCGTATATCAATAACATGACCTAGATGAAGTTCAGTCCCTTTCAAGTGAATAGACCTGAGCTGAAACAACAAGCAAACCACATACAGAGCTACTTATCCGGAGGATAGGCCATCAATGTCAAATTTACAGAGAACCCCTTTGATCTGGCAATGATCATCATGGCTTTGTGATCAACACTGTTGCCTTGCAGCACTAGGGTTCTGGGTTCACATCTGTTCAAGGACCACATCTGCATCAAGTGTAAATTGTACACATGGACAAAAGTATTGGGACATGCCGCTTAGGCTGGGTTCACATCACGCATACATTAAACTGATGCCATACAGTAGCATTTTTTCACCATAGAGTTCCATTGTATAAAAAAGTATATATATTTTTTTACCATTTGTAGAAAAATCTATACTTTTTTTACCGGACTGTGCAAGATACAAGAAAGTGGTGTGCTGCGTTTTTGTAATATTTTTTTCTAATGTATACTTCAAACTAGGGTTGCAGCGGTAACCGGTTCCACGATATACCACGGTATTGGAATGCACGGTTATCAAACCGTGGGCATTTGCTTATTACCGGTACATCCTGTGTGCGAGGTAGTTCGCGCTACAGAGCGTACTGGTACGTCCTGCATGTAAACGCCCGCTGAGTGTCCCGGGGCCAGAATAATTTACTTTCAAAAATTTGAGTATTAAAAACAAACAGGGTTTCCTGTGTACTTGAGCTTTTAATAATGGAATGGGACTACAGAACGTACCAAAAATTTACAAGTGACATGCTGCTGCCGAGCAGAAGGTCCAAAAAATTTCAAGGCCACAGAGTGGCACCGTAACAGCAGCTGCAAGAGGCACCAGTCAAACAAATTTCAAGGCCACAGAGTGGCACTGTAACAGCAGCTGCAAGAGGCAGCAGCAGTTGAACAAATTTCAAGGCCACAGAGTGGCACCGTAACAGCAGCTGCAACCTGTCACTATGGTTCCGATTTTTAGTTGTCGCGGAGAAAACCAGCAATCGATTTCTTCTTTCATGACGCGGAGCAGTTCCTCCCCTATGTGACTTCGCAAACCAGGCGTAGAACTGCGTGACACCGCCGTGCCCTGCACATGTGGTACGCTGGAGGAGCACTATGACTGCAGTGGAGGCTGAGGTGGTGGAGAAGGAGCCAGACATTAGCGCAGGATCAGCAGTTTGACAACGAGGAGGAGAAAGTGGCGTCACCTGTTCAAGTTGCTCGTGTGGCTGGGCAGGAAGCACATTGAACCACCTCGGCTCGGCACAAGCCATCAGTTCTCTGAACGGTGCAGAGTCCACCAGTTGAAAAGGGAGGGACTGCAGCACGAGCAACTTGGACAGGAGCACGGTCAGCTTCTGCGCTGTAGGATGGATGGACGCGTACTGCTGTCTCTTTGCAATCGCCTCGGTGAACGACTGCTGCCGTAATGAGTGGTGAGGAAGAAGAGGAGGAGGAGCAGGAGCATATGGATCGGTAGATAATGACAGACAGCTCCCTTCGGCAGAGGTGCTGGAGCCTTGACTGCGTGAAATGGGATGCGTGCCACTGGGTGATGCTGCTGTTGCTGCTGCCGACTGGACCGCGACATCTGAACCACGGTTCTCCCAGGCCACTTTGTGGTGATGTTGCATATGTCGGCGCAGGGCCATGGTGCCAACATTAGCACCCTGGCCACGCTTCACTTTCTGACCACAGATTCTACATATAGCCATATTCACCTCCTCAGGCATCTTAAAAAAAACTTCCACAGCGCTGAGTAGGCGATTTTACCACCAATACTTCGCACTGACTGAGTGGTACCTCCGCTGCCTGGCTGAGCCCCTGCGTGGTTCTTTTCAAGGCCGGAAAGCACCTGAGAAGAGTGCGGTCTACCCCGTGCACGTTTGGCTCCCAACCTCGCACTGCTGCCACTCCGCTGACTAGCGGCCACACTACCGACTTGCTGACTGCACCGCTGCCTGACGCGCAAGCTGTCAGTCTCGTCTGCAGATGATGATAATGATGATGAAGCCCTTGCTTCACCCGGCTCCCAAGTGCGATCAGCTACATCATCATCAACTACAGTTTGCACGTCGCTATTATCCTCCTCAACTGTCTCGGTGTACAAAGCCTGACCGCTCTCAACATCACCTCCCACTACACTCTCCTCATCAGTACTTGACCGCCTACTGGAAGGAGCGGATTTCTGCCCCACCTCTTGGCTTCCAAGAACTGCTGACTGTCCTCAAGGAGTTCGTCCTTGCTGTATAGTGGTGCAGAGCCCATAGCATATAGTACTTCTCTGGCTGAGGGAACCGAAAAGGACAGAGGCAGGTTGAGGACAGGTGAGGGCACTGGAGCTGCACCGGGCCCATGCCAAGTAAGGGTTGTGTCTCTTGGCTAGGGGTTATAGATGTCATCTGGGAGGAAGTGGATGACCGAGTCAACCATTCAAGAACATCTGGTTTGGTGGTCAACATACGACCACTAGATGACACTGGTAGCTGTGGCCTCGCCGAGTGACCCCTAATGCCATGTCCCCTTCCTCTGCTGAGACCTGTGCCTATTCCAGAAACATTTGTGCCACTGCCCCTCCCCTGTGAAGGGCCTGTCACCCCTATATCTGACATACTGTATGATAAAAAATTTAAAATAAAAGTAAATTAAGAATCCCCCCCAAAAATATACTTTGCTCACTGCCTTGCACAACTGCTTAACTATTTCTTTAAGAAATACCGTCACCAGCAGAGTGGGTTAACAATGGTTTGCTGAACTGCAGTACAATGGGTTACTGCACAGCACTACACATTATATTCTTTTTCTATGGCGACTGATGCTGCAAATAGTTATTTAAAACTAACAACCCCACAAACACGGATTCACAGTTTTTTTGGCAAGTCAATTTCACTGACTACGTTACCACTATATCACGCTTTTCTGTTTGGATGGCGAATAACACCGCAAATAGTTATTTAAAACTAACAACCCCACAAAAACGGATTCACAGTTTTTTTGGCAAGTCAACTTCACTGACTACGTTAGCACTATATCACGCTTTTCTGTTTGGATGGCGAATAACACCGCAAATAGTTATTTAAAACTAACAACCCTACAAACACGGATTCACAGTTTTTTGGCAAGTCAACTTCACTGACTATGTTAGCACAATATCACGCTTTTCTGTTTGGATGGCGAATAACGGCGCAAATAGTTATTTAAAACTAACAACTCCACAAACACGGATTCACAGTTTTTTTGGCAAGTCAGTTTCACTGACTACGTTAGCACTATATCACACTTTTCTGTTTGGATGACGAATAACGCCGCAAATAGTTATTTAAAACTAACAACCCCACAAACACGGATTCACAGTTTTTTTGGCGAGTCAACTTCACTGACTACGTTAGCACAATATCACGCTTTTCTGTTTGGATGGCGAATAACACTGCAAATAGTTATTTAAAACTAACAACCCCACAAACACGGATTCACAGTTTTTTGGGCAAGTCAACTTCACTGACTACATTAGCACTATATCTGTCTTTTATGTTTCGATGGCGAATAACGCTACAAATAGTTATTTAAAACTAACAACCCCACAAACACAGATTCACTATTTTTTTGGCAAGTCAACTTCACTGACTACCTTAGCACAATATCACGCTTTTCTGTTTGGATGACGAATAACGCCGCAAATAGTTATTTAAAACTAACAACCCCACAAACACGGATCCATTGTTTTTTTGGCAAGTCAACTTCACTGACTACCTTAGCACAATATCACGCTTTTCTGTTTGGATGGCGAATAACGCCGCAAATAGTTATTTAAAACTAACAACCCCACAAACACGGATTCACAGTTTTTTGGCAAGTCAACTTCACTGACTACGTTAGCACAATATCACGCTTTTCTGTTTGGATGGCGAATAACACTGCAAATAGTTATTTAAAACTAACAACCCCACAAACACGGATTCACAGTTTTTTGGGCAAGTCAACTTCACTGACTACATTAGCACTATATCTGTCTTTTATGTTTCGATGGCGAATAACGCTACAAATAGTTATTTAAAACTAACAACCCCACAAACACAGATTCACTATTTTTTTGACAAGTCAACTTCACTGACTACCTTAGCACAATATCACGCTTTTCTGTTTGGATGACGAATAACGCCGCAAATAGTTATTTAAAACTAACAACCCCACAAACACGGATTCACAGTTTTTTTGGCAAGTCAACTTCACTGACTACGTTAGCACAATATCACGCTTTTCTGTTTGGATGGCGAATAACACTGCAAATAGTTATTTAAAACTAACAACCCCACAAACACGGATTCACAGTTTTTTGGGCAAGTCAACTTCACTGACTACGTTAGCACAATATCACGCTTTTCTGTTTGGATGGCGAATAACGCTACAAATAGTTATTTAAAACTAACAACCCCACAAACACAGATTCACTATTTTTTGGCAAGTCAACTTCACTGACTACCTTAGCACAATATCACGCTTTTCTGTTTGGATGACGAATAACGCCGCAAATAGTTATTTAAAACTAACAACCCCACAAACACGGATTCACAGTTTTTTTGGCAAGTCAACTTCACTGACTACGTTAGCACAATATCACGCTTTTCTGTTTGGATGGCGAATAACACTGCAAATAGTTATTTAAAACTAACAACCCCACAAACACAGATTCACAGTTTTTTGGGCAAGTCAACTTCACTGACTACATTAGCACTATATCTGTCTTTTATGTTTCGATGGCGAATAACGCTGCAAATAGTTGTTTAAAACTAACAACCCCACAAACACAGATTCACTATTTTTTTGGCAAGTCAACTTCACTGACTACCTTAGCACAATATCACGCTTTTCTGATTGGATGACGAATAACGCCGCAAATAGTTATTTAAAACTAACAACCCCACAAACACGGATTCATTGTTTTTTTGGCAAGTCAACTTCACTGACTACCTTAGCACAATATCACGCTTTTCTGTTTGGATGGCGAATAACGCCGCAAATAGTTATTTAAAACTAACAACCCCACAAACACGGATTCACAGTTTTTTTGGCAAGTCAACTTCACTGACTACGTTAGCACAATATCACGCTTTTCTGTTTGGATGGCGAATAACACTGCAAATAGTTATTTAAAACTAACAACCCCACAAACACGGATTCACAGTTTTTTGGGCAAGTCAACTTCACTGACTACATTAGCACTATATCTGTCTTTTATGTTTCGATGGCGAATAACGCTACAAATAGTTATTTAAAACTAACAACCCCACAAACACCGATTCACTATTTTTTTGGCAAGTCAACTTCACTGACTACCTTAGCACAATATCACGCTTTTCTGTTTGGATGACGAATAACGCCGCAAATAGTTATTTAAAACTAACAACCCCACAAACACGGATTCACAGTTTTTTTGGCAAGTCAACTTCACTGACTACGTTAGCACAATATCACGCTTTTCTGTTTGGATGGCGAATAACACTGCAAATAGTTATTTAAAACTAACAACCCCACAAACACGGATTCACAGTTTTTTGGGCAAGTCAACTTCACTGACTACATTAGCACTATATCTGTCTTTTATGTTTCGATGGCGAATAACGCTACAAATAGTTATTTAAAACTAACAACCCCACAAACACAGATTCACTATTTTTTTGGCAAGTCAACTTCACTGACTACCTTAGCACAATATCACGCTTTTCTGTTTGGATGACGAATAACGCCGCAAATAGTTATTTAAAACTAACAACCCCACAAACACGGATTCACAGTTTTTTTGGCAAGTCAACTTCACTGACTACGTTAGCACAATATCACGCTTTTCTGTTTGGATGGCGAATAACACTGCAAATAGTTATTTAAAACTAACAACCCCACAAACACGGATTCACAGTTTTTTGGGCAAGTCAACTTCACTGACTACATTAGCACTATATCTGTCTTTTATGTTTCGATGGCGAATAACGCTGCAAATAGTTATTTAAAACTAACAACCCCACAAACACAGATTCACTATTTTTTTGGCAAGTCAACTTCACTGACTACCTTAGCACAATATCACGCTTTTCTGATTGGATGACGAATAACGCCGCAAATAGTTATTTAAAACTAACAACCCCACAAACACGGATTCATTGTTTTTTTGGCAAGTCAACTTCACTGACTACCTTAGCACAATATCACGCTTTTCTGTTTGGATGGCGAATAACGCTGCAAATAGTTATTTAAAACTAACAACCCCACAAACACGGATTCACAGTTTTTTTGGCAAGTCAACTTCACTGACTACGTTAGCACAATATCACGCTTTTCTGTTTGGATGGCGAATAACACTGCAAATAGTTATTTAAAACTAACAACCCCACAAACACGGATTCACAGTTTTTTTGGCATTTCAACTACACTGAAGAATTTAGCATTATATGGCGCTGGTCTATTTGTGTGGCGAATAACGCCGCAACTATTTCTTTCACATTTACAAGCTGCCAATCACGGATTATATATGTTTTTCCCCAAACACAACCCAAAAGATTTTTTTTTTTTTAAATGTTTTTTAATTATTATTTTTTTTATTTTAATTTTTTTTTATGTACCCCAAACAAGGCTCTTACTGCACTGCAAAAAGCGACAATAGTGGTACTTCTTTGAATAAAGCAACCACAAAACAGCCTTTAGAACAGAATGCAGTGCTGTATAACAGGCTAACCCCTATGCCCACTCACTGCTGCTCAGTGTACCAGAATAGCGATTTCACTGCCTGATAATCCCCTATGGATTCTGTCTAGAAATTGTCCCTCTCCTATCCCTGCAATTCAGATTATCTATCCCGTATCTTCTAATTTCTTTTCTTTAGTTTTTCTTTCACTTGCCCTATCTCGCCTTGGCTGGCTGCTAATTGGCTACATGTCTGCATGTGATCGCATTGTGAGTGTTTACTTCTTTGTCCCAGAAATCCTTCCCCCATGACATGCCATGTGCTTGCGGCCATTTTAGGAAAAAAAAAAATTCGTTACTACGAATCGCCATGAAATTTGCTTTAGTTGCGAATCGAATTTTCCATGAAATTCGTAACGAATTCCACTTCGTCAGCTTCGATTCACTCATCTCTACTCGTTATATAAGTGCATGTGGTAATATGCATGGAGGCACAGAAGCAAGTGGCACTATGTGTTGGGGCACAGAACATGCGACACAGTGTGGGGGCACTAAGCATGTGGCACAATATGGGGGTACAGAGCATGTGGTACTATCTATATGGAGCACTACCTTTAAAGAAACTTTATGTGTGGTGCATTATTGTCAGGGGCAAAATATATAACATGATTTTATTTAGGAGCACAGTCTATTATATTTAGGGCATAGCACGTAGCACTGACAAGCCTGTGTTAGTTCACAGGGTGCATTAGATGACATCTGGGCAGCAGACTCTGCAGAGATGAGTTGTGGCCTGGAGAAACCAACTATGGTGGTCTAAACCAGATGGAAAAACAGGAAAGAGAAGAACTTTGGAGGAGATTTCACCTGTAAATCACTAAATGAAATGTTTATTGCGTCTGATCATTGCTGTAGTCATTTGTATGGTTTACAGCGTAATTATAGGTGGTAGCACGATCTTTCATGAAACAATTCCCAGGCTACCTTTACACATGTTTAGGACAACTGGGAGCTATTGATCCACAATGTATCATGCCTTGTTTTTCTGCTGTATTTATGTACTGTACTTGGTTCTGTTACTGTGTTTATGCAATACTCTTGGTTCTAGGACTGTATATATGCAATGAGCTTGGATCTGGAACTGTAATGTTACGTAATAAGTTTGGGTCTGGTGCTCCATATATATGCCACATTTGGCTCTGGTTCTGTATCCATGTAAAGATCTTGGTTGTGGTGATGTATTTATGTAATGAGCTAGGTTGTGGTGCTATGTTTACGTAATGAGCTTGGTTCTTGTGCTGTATTTATGTAATGAGCTTGTTCTGGTGCTCTATTTAAGAAGTGAGCTTGATTCTGGTGCTGTATTTATGCAATGAGCTTGTTTCTGGTGCTGTATTTATGTAATGAGCTTGGTTCTGGTGCTGTATTTATGTAATGAGCTTGGTTCTGGTGCTGTATTTATGTAATGAGCTTAGTTATGTCACTGTATCTATGTATTGGTCATGGTTCTGGTGCTGTACTTATGTAACATACCTGGCTCTGGTGCTGTATTTATGTAATGAGCTTAGTTCTAGTGCTGTATTTAAGTACCATGCTTGGTGCTGATGCTGAATTTATGTACCATGCTTGGTTCTGATGCTTTATTTATGTGCAATGCTTGGTTCTGATGATATATTTATGTAATTGAGCTTTGTATGGCACCACTACCTTTGTAGATCTCACAGGAAGCAGGCTGTAAGTGTATTACACTGTGTCATATACTTACAGTCAATGTATTACAATACAGATGTATTGTAATGTATTATAAAGGGGATCAGACCCCCAAAAGTTGAAGTCCCAGAGTGGGACAAAAAATAAAGTAAAAGTTTCAAGTAAAAAAAAAAGATTTTCCAAAATAAAGATTAAAAAATGGTAAAAAATAGGGCATCACCACATCCATATAGACTGGCTCTATAAAAAATATTACATGATCAATCCTGTCAGAAAACACTGTAAAAAAGTGCCAAAACAGCCATTTTCTGGTCACCTTGCCTCACAAAAAGTGTAATACCAAGCAACCAAAAAGGCGTATTTAGCCCAAAGTGGTACCAATTAAACCATCATCTCATCCCGCAAAAATTAGACCCTACCTAAGAAAATCGCTCAAAAATAAAGCAATATGGCTCTCAGAAAATGGCAACACAAAAACAAGATTTTATTCTGTTCAAAAATGCTTGTAAAACTTAACAAAAATAAAAATAATAGACACATTGGGTATCGCCACGTCCATAGCCACCTGCTCTATAAAAATATCACATGAGATGCCCCCTCAGGTGAATGCTGTAAAAAAAATTTAAAAAACTATGCCTAACAAAAAGTGTAATACCAAGTGATCAAAAAGTCTTATGTATCCCAAAATGGTACCAATGAAAATGTCACCTCATCCTGCAAAAAATGAGCCCCCACATAAGACAATCTCTCAAAAAATTAAAACCACTGGCACCTGCAAACCAATCCATCAAAATCTGCGATACAAAACCCATATGGTGCTCCTTCCGCTCTGAATCCTGCCATATGCCCCCACAGCAATTAACCACCAATTAATTAAAAAAATGAATGAAACGTGAAAAAAATCAATCCATAAACAACAATGCTACCCAAAAATACACCTGGTGCGAAATTTTTGGGTAGCATTGTTGTTTATGGTTTGATTTTTTTTTCATTCATTTTTATAATTAATATTATATTTTACAAAAAGATAAAAATAAAAAATATTTTTTCTATCATGATTCAATGAATATGACACTATGACACTATGTATTTTTACTAAGCATTTATTCATTTTAATCACTAGATATTAATTATCTCATTACCTTGCATTTATTAGTTTATATTTTTCACGTGTTTTGTTTATTTTTATCTTATTTTGTTTGCACGTGTATTATGATTTAATGAGTATGATACCATGATTTGTATTTTGTAATTATTTATTTAATCATTAGATATCAATTATTATTATTATTTTGAGTATTTTTAATTGGGTCATGTGTAGCACATAATTTGTTTTTTCACAGTAATTGCACTTTATCGCACTAAGCACTTTATGATTGTTATGGTATTCTTGTGGTTCCCAGCCTGTATCGTGATCTATATTTTAGGGCCATGTGCGCATGTCTACTCAGGTGTCCACTGCGCTTCTGCTCCTTCTACAGTGGGACGAGACGCCGGCAACTGACAACACACACTTGGGCTAGCGTGGGGTTGCCCTTCCCGGCGCCAGCCTCAGGGGAAGGGCAGAAGTCGCGTTGACGTGGTATGCACTGATTGACCATGCGCCGCTGAAAGGCCATAATGTCGTCTGGTCACATGTAGTCTTTCTAATGATATGATTGGTGGATAGCACTTTAAAACTTTACCACGATATTCCCCTGGCCTCTCCTCCTGATGAAGCAATAACACGAAACACGCGTTGAGGGGAAGCACCACTTGTGTCTCTCCATAGCTTTGGGTAAGTGTTTATACCTCATGGATATTCATCAACATTGTTAGTTACATACTATTGCTTTCTTTCCCATCTATACGTTATTTGAGGTTATAGCTCCTTGACATGGTGGATTTGTAAGGTATTCAATTTGCACTGAGGAGAAATATTCCACCATTGTCTGTTAGGACTTGTTAACATAGTGGTGTGCAATATCAGTATATAGGGATTGTATTGCTTTTTCTACATATATGGTTTTTTTTTTTTATGAATTGTGATTAATGGAGTGACACTTGGCGTTTTTTAACAGAATTCTCTACTGTATCATGTTATGATAATTATCTATTCCTTTTAATCATGTTTAATAAAGAATTTAATTTTTAAAGGAAATCAGTGTTACTCATATTTTTGGGATTCATTATTATAATAGAGTATTCCTGTTACGAATATTGATTATTTCGTGGAAAAAATATATATTGATTTACAAAATTATGCCAACTTAAAGCAGACATATGGGGAATATTGTTTATCGTGTGTAGGTGGCTCACCCACTGCCCCAGGATATATCAGGTGCACTGGCTATAGTGATTCACCAAATCACTTTCCCAATACAGGGTATTATATAACAGTTCAACCAGTAAAGATAGTCAGGCACACTGTTCTAGAGTATATTGGAATTACAACATTTATTGTTACTATAAGATATAAAAAGAAGAAAATATTAAAATAGTTTGCGCTCACTCCATTCAGTTTGCACTCACTCCATTCACTATATTTAGATTCTATATCCAACTTCTAATACACCATATATCATGCACATCTATTAAAATAAAATAAAATAGAATGTATTATCCTTTCTATATTGGTATCCACTTGTATCTGACTGTGTCCACTTGTAACTATTGTCCTTATTTGTTAGTTGTTAGAAGATAAATAGCAACATAATCCTTTTGAATAGAACAGTTCTTTTTTGTTAGTTATTAGAATAGTAAGGATGGTAATAATGATAATAATGTTAATAATATGCTCCTTTCAACCAAGAATCCTTTTGAAATGATGATAAATAGATTTATAGCAGCAAACATACAATGTCTTATACTCACTCCTCTTTCTTTCTTCTGGTGGCGTCCCACCTAACAGAGGATTGAATTTACCCCTTTATTTTCAGATTATAATGTCTCCTTTTAGTAAAGAACGGTCTGGATGTAATCTCGGGGTCTTAGCGTATTAGCTTGCCGGGACTTTTGCAGGCTTGTCTCCGGTCTCCCACATGCGGTCAGCGTCTTCTCACGAGATCTCACGAAATCTGGACTCCGCTCTGTTTCTCAGTGGAAACCGGCAATCCTTATCCAGCTTCAGAGATGCCGATGCAACTCAGATCCGTTCCATCAAATGATAAAGATATCGATTGGCTGCAGATATATCTTTAGCAAACTTCCAGAGGATATTCTTTAGTTGGATAGTTTCTACCAGACGCGTTTCGAAGTTCAACACTTCTTCTTCAGTGGCTATACTCCCATCCACCTTTCTCCACCTTTTATACCTCCTCTGTTACCACTAAAACCTTTCATCGATTATTTACCTAAAGTGGATTATTCTCTTAGTTTTGCCTTGATTAAGTTATGTTATATCTAAGAAGCCTTATAATACAAATATGTATATTTATATACACATATATTAATAGATTTGACACAAAAACGATAAAAATAGTAAAAATAATAAAAATTACAAAAATTAGAATAAAACTTTCTTGTTGCGTTTTCATTGCGTTTTTTTTCTCTATATCTGCGTTTTTTTCTATAATGTTGCTCTATTTACTTTTACACATGTTCTATGGATTTATTTTCTTTTATATCAAAGATATCATATTTGTTTATATCATCCAATATTTTTCTCTATAATTCCCCATAATAAATCTTCATTCTTTCTATATATCCCCACATACTGTAATTATTTAATATTTAAACTATATCAGGAATATAAACATGGATATTGTCTTTTAAATATTTTTGCCTTTTCTGTATTTTTGCATATATATTACAACTCATTTCTATGTTAAACCATATAATGTACAGATAATTCGAGATGTATATTGAGCCATATAGTATACAGATAATTGAGCCATATAGTATACAGATAATTGTGATTAATGGAGTTACACTTGGCGTTTTTTAACAGAATTCTCTACTGTATCATGTTATGATAATTATCTATTCCTTTTAATCATGTTTAATAAAGAATATAATTTTTAAAGGAAATCAGTGTTACTCATATTTTTGGGATTCATTATTGTAATAGAGTATTCCTGTTACGAATATTGATTATTTCGTGGAAAAAATATATATTGATTTACAAAATTATGCCAACTTAAAGCAGACATATGGGGAATATTGATTGATAACTATTTTATGAGGTATTACTATTTGTCTTAAAAGTAGAGAAATTCAAATTTAGAAAATTGTGAATTTTTTTCAAATTTTTGGTAAATTTAGGATTATTTTATAAATAGAAGTGAAATATATTGGCTCAAATTTACCACTGTCTTGAAGTACAATGTGTCACAAGAAAACAATCTCAGAATGGCTTGGGTAAGTAAAAACATTCCAAAGTTATTACCACATAAAGCGACACATGTCAGATTTGCAAAAATTGGCTTGGGATTTAAGGTGAAAAGTGGCTTGGTACTGAAAGTATTAATATAAGCAACTTACTAATGTATTGTTATTATCCATATGCTTTCTTTGCTGGCTGGATTTAATTTATTTAATTTAGTCTCTATGCAGAAACCTCTTCAATGCCAAAACAATCAGTCTAAAGTTAAACATAGAAGGCAAGCAGGCGGAGGAGGATGCAATGCAGATTCTCACTCATCATTTCACTAAATTAAATCAGCAGAGGACATTTGAACCTTTTATGGATGCTTTGATGCACAATGTTTCTGGGAAAAACTCCACTGCAGTTTTTCATGCAGTTTTTTTTTTCCAAAGCCAGTAGTGGATCCAGCAGGAAGAAGTATACTGTAAGTCCTACCTTTAAAATTTTCTTCCTTTTAACTCCACTTATGGCCTTTGCTAAAAACTACATAAAAAATGCTGTATGTGAAACTAAGGGTATGTCCTAAGATTTAGAGCGGAAACAATGACAAAGATAAGTGAAATCAGCAGTGGAGAGCTGCAGCATAAATTGTCATGCTGTAGATTTCAAATCCACACCACAGGCCTTTTTTTTTTAATGGAGTGTGTGGATGAGATTTGTTACAATGATTTGTCACACAAAAATACACAATGGCAAATCCACATTATATCTACCCCATATATATATTTGTGGCACATTAATAGCTCTGATCGATGACCTACATAGTAACATAGCCGTCAATAAGGCTTAAGAAAGACATACGTTCATCCAATTCAGCCCACTATCCTGGAATGTTGATCCAGAGAAAGGCAAGAAACCAGGTACAAGCCAATTTTTCTCATCTTAGGAGCAAAAAAATCCTTCTCAGCTCAAATTAGGCAATCAGTATAAATCCCTGGATCAACAACCCTTGTCCAAAATTCCTATAACTCACTGGATCAACAACTCATGTCCAAAATTCTGATAACTCCCTGGATCAACGACCCATGTCCAAAATTCCCATAACTCTCTGGATCAACAACTCGTGTCCAAAATTCCTATAACTCCCTGGATCAACGACCCATGTCCAAAATTCCTATAACTCTCTGGATCAGCAACTCATGTCCAAAATTCTTATAACTATAACTTGTAATATTATATTCAAGAAATATTTTCAGACCCCTCTGGAACTCTTTTAGTAAGTTCACCATCACCACATACACAAGCAGAGAGCGCTATAGTCTCACTGCTCTTACAATAAAGACATTGATGATGTTCCCTTATCACCGTCACAACCCTAGGTATAAATAGATCATGGGAGATATTTCTGAAATATTTTATAGTTATTAGATCTCCCCTCAGTCATCTTTTTTCTTAAATAAATAACCTTAATTTTGTTAATAGTTCTGGTTAATGTAGTCCACCAATTCCATATATTACTTAAGTTTGCGTCCTTGCTCAAGCTCTGCTATGTCTTTCTTTTGCAGGTATTGTACACAGTACTCCATACAGCAGCAAAATAAGCTCATAGGTTATAAGGAAAAGCTTCCTGTAAATAGGGGATACAGAACCTTTGTTCAAAATGGGTCTCAGCTATCAGACTCCACAAATAAAACATGTATGTAATGCCGAATTGATATTCCATTTGTTTGTGGTGGGGAAAACCCTTAACCCCTTCAGGACATAGCCACTTTTCACATTAAGGACCAGACCAAATTTTGGAAATCTGATGTGTCACTTTATGTGGTAATAACTTTGGAACACTTTTACTTATCCAAGCCATTCTGAGAATGTTTTCTCGTGACAGATTGTGCTTCATGATAGTGGTAAATTTGAGTCTATATATTTCACCTTCATTAATAAAAAAAATCCAAAATTTGCCAAAAACATTTTTCAGACAATTTTCAAAATTGCTTTTAAGACCTCATAAAATAGTTAGTACTTTACAGGAAACTACGGGATAAGGTGAGTTTTGTTGGTACTATTTGTGGGTACATATGATTTTTGATCGCTCAATATTTTACTTTTTGTGAGGCAAAGTAACAAAAGATGGCTGTTCTAGCACCGTTTTTATTTTCTTGTTTTTTACAGCATTCACCTGACAGGATAGGTTGTGTTATTTTTATATAGAAAATCATTGCGGACTTGACAAAACCAAATATGTGTGTTTTTATTTTTGTATTTCAGTTTGACATAATAAAGCATTTTTGGTAAAAAAAAAAAAAATAATGTTTTTGTATCTCTGTTTTCTGAATGCTATATTTTTTTATTTTTCTGCCGATCGTCTTCTGAAGGGGCTTGCTTTTTGTGGTAAGAGTCAACTTTTTATTGGTACCATTTTTGGGTAAATAAGATTTTTTGATTGTTCAATATTATACTTTTTTGGACAAGATGACCAAAAATGGCTGTTTTGGCACAATGTTTATTTTATTTTTTACGGCGTTCACCTGATGAGGTAGGTTTTATACAGCCAATCGTTAGGGACGCAGCAATATGTAACATGTCTATATTTATTATATATTTCTTAATTTTTTATTAAAAATACTGTTTACTTTTTCATAAAACACTTTTTTTTACTGTTTTTTCACTTTTTATTTTTGTCCCAGTACAGGAGCTTCAACATTTCAGTGTTTAATCTCTGTTTCAATGTAGTAAAATACATGTTGCACATGCATATAAAAGCCGATGCTGGCGGATACAGCAGGGACCCCTCCACTGATCAGGCGTGCACAGCTATGTCAAAGGTCCACAAGTCACTTGTGGCCATGATGTACTAGTATGTCAAGGGTTATTACGGGTTGAATGGGACTGTACGGCTGACTGAGTCATTGGCTAAGCAGGTATTCTCAATGTGTCAAGTGGGATCAAAAAGCAAAGACCAACGGGCCGAGAAATGCATGTGAAGTAGAGAAGCAGTGGATTGGTGAGGCACATATCACTTTTTAAATTTTGTTTTCCATTCTGATCCATATTGTCCAGAGAACACATTTAAATAACTGTACAAAGTATTCATAAACAAAGTGTGTTGTTTTTTTTCCATTTTCTATTGCACTGCTCCATCATCTGAAATTGTAACATTGTTTCTAAGGCAACTTGAGTGAGATGTAAGCTGGAGCTCTGAGAGCTCACAAATCACAGCAGCTGGCCAAGCACTGTGAGGAGTGTTAGAACCCTAAAGAGTCCAACTTCCTCATCATAGTATTGTTTATTACATGGGAAGTATCCAGGATACACAGAACTTGTTTAAAATCCTAGGGGTGTATTAAGAAGAAAAGGTGATTGAACTAAATGCCAGGTAACAATTCCAGAATTTATAATCTGATATGTATATAAAACCAACACAATCCAAAGCACAGTCAGCTTTTGAATATTCTTCCCGTCTATTAGTCCCACATATAATCCAAGACTAACAAAGGAAGCCAATGAGAACATGCTTTAAGGGCATATAAAATTAATATATCATAATCTGGTCAAAACTATGGCATGTCTAAAATGCTGTTATTACTAAACATTTCAAACCAAAAGAAGCCTCCATAAATGGTTTGGCTGAGCCAATCAGTAAATGTGTATGTTTTACTCTTTCACACATGCTCAATATTAGACCCAGAAATGTGTTCTATGGTCTACACAGTCAGCATCTCACATTTGTACAGCACTGGCTGTGTATGAATTATCCAACTTTGAATTTACATTGGTGACATTTTTGTGGCAAACTATGAAGCCAAAATTCCGATAAAGAAAATGGACTGAGGTAGCAGAATAATGTTTAGCCTTTAGTCAGCCAAAAAGCATGTGTTTCCGAACATATACAGTTATTTATGTTGTGTAGAAAGAATAATGAAAACCTTCAAGCTGTGCAGTGTTTTACATGGAGGAATCAATTATAATCTTTTAATGACATTTTCTGACTGTAGATAAGTTGAGCAACAGTGTGTCTCTGTATATAGAAAAGGAGTTTCTCTTTTAATACAAAAATAACAAATACATTTCATCTAATAACAGAAAGAAATGTGATTCCCCGGCTTGAACCTTCACCATTGCCTCTTACACAGCTCTTGCTAACATAGAATAATTTAGAGCTGCTCAGGGTTTACTGTAAATGAAACCAATGCGCAGGAGCCTCCTGCCATTAATTTTTTCTTTTTCACCACAAAAAATGTATGGTGTGTTTTGAATTATGGAAAAACATAAGCAACTTTATATGTGTCCAAGTATCTCAGAAATGTCCAATATCAATTTCATTAAAAGTAAAGGTAGATGCCTTAGGTAAGTGTCTGCTCCAGGGCTGGTGGAAGCGCTCTTCTGCAGGCAGTGCCATTGGTGTCCATTTGTCAGGGTAAGCAGGCTGGCCACTCCCTGTGCAGGAACGCTGGCCAATAAGAAGTTGTGCTGGCATGTCTGAGGCGCTGACTTCAGGCCACAGATTGCCGTTGACTTCAGGCCACAGATTGCCTGTGATTTGTATTGTTCTTCTGGATAACCTCACTAGCCTTCTACTTTCTGTTCTATACTGGATTCTTGACCTCTATTTTCAGCCCTGACTTTAACTCTAGCCTGACTATTTGGTCCCTGATGTTTCTTCCTGGTTTTGACACTGGCTTTTTGTTGTATCTGATTTGTCTACTCCTGGTTTAACCCTGTCAGCTCTCCTGGTATTGACTTTGGCCTGGTTCTGACCCTGATTTATGGTTCCTGATTTGGTTTAGTTTTGTTTCTCTTGGTCTAGCCTGCTTGTTTGTTTCACTGTATTCATATTTTTGTGGCTGCAGATCTCTCATTGGTTCCCTTCTGTATAGATCCCTGCACTTATTTAAGAATGAACTGTCGGGCCAGTGCTTAGGGCAAGTATGTAGCGACAGTGTGATGGGTGAGTTTAGGGTTTCCTGCTCCCTACCATGACAGAAAAACAGACACATTTAATTTTCTTGCTACACGTGATGGACATGGATAGAATGCAGGCTTTAGTGGAACAGATGCAAGGCCTGATGCAACTCATACAGGGTCTTACACCACTAGAATGTTCAGGCTGCATCCTCTGTGAACCCTTACCACCATTTGTGTAACACAAAGTTGAACTACCAGACCATTTTTGTGGGGATAGGAGGCAGTTTATGTTTTTCAGGGAAAGTTGTAAGCTGTAGTTCACTATGACTCTGGCCGTGCATCTGGGCATACAATACATCTTAGAGAGGAAGATAAAAAGTTTGTCTGTACCTATAGTATGTTGACCGCCTATCAGGATCCACAAACTCTGGATTCCAAGGCTAAGGTCCTCATGTACAAACCCATGCAGCTTGGGGCAAACATGTCTGCACAAGATTGAAGGATCCTTAGGAGGAACAGAGGGCTCTGATTGTACTGTGGGAGTGCAGATCACCTTCAGGCAAGCTCTCCAAAATGACCAGTAATAGCTTCAGCACCTATATGGTAGTTCAAGGGGCCACTTGGTTGAACAGGTATTTCCAGACATGTATGGTATTTCTATGTCAAGACTCAGAATCTGCTGCTAATTATATTGATTATGAGTTCGCTTATCCCTAGATCTAACTCTAAGCACTCTCCCAGAACCTGTATGGGTTGCAGCAGTAGACTTCACTACCCTGGCCAAAGGTTATATTCAATTTTGTTTGCCTATGTGATTAATACAGAAAGGTGCACCTTGTTTGTTATGAAAAATATCCCAGATGATATTATCTTGGGTCTGCCATGGCTCCAGCAGCATAATTCGGTTATTAACTGGACTTCTGGTGATCTGGAGAAAAGGCTGTCTCAACTGTGCTAAAACTGATCACATCCCAGCATACATTAAAGGGCATCTGTCCTGTTACATGTAGACTTGGCAGCTGATGGCATCTGTTTTGGTTCTAGATCATATGTGTCCACATTGCAGAGAAAAATGATGTTTTAATATATGCAAATGAGCCTCTAGGAGAAACAGGGACATTGCCATTGCTCTTAGAGACTCAGTTCACTTTGCAACTGCCGCACCCTCTCCAGGGCTAGGCTTGATCATGTTTCCACTGCCTGGCCCTGTCAATCAAAGTTTCATAGGAACAAATATGATATATTAGCATTTTTGTGGGGATAGGAGGCATTTATGTTTTTCAGGTAAAGCTGTACTTAACTATGACTCTGGCCGTGCATCTGGGCATACAATACATCTTAGAGAGAGGAAGATAAAAAGTTTGTCTGCACCTATAGTACGTATTTTGACCGCCTATCTGGATCCACAAACTCCAGTTTCCAAGGCTAAGGTCCTGTACAAACCTTTGCAGCTTGGAGCAAGCATGTCCGCACAAGACTGAAGGATCCTTAGGAGGAAGAAAGGGCTCTGCTTGTAATGTGGGAGTGCAGATCACCTCTTTGCAACTACCGCGCCCTATCCACTTTGATTGACTTTAGGAGAAGGGCTAGGCGTGAACATGTTTACACTGCCTGGCCCTGTCAATCAAAGGAACAAATATGCTGATAGATGTCCTTTAAAGGTTTTGCAGATATATTTGCCAAGACTCGCTCAGATTCCCTTCCATCCCATAGATTGTATAATTATGCAATTGACTTATCACCAGGGGTGAGAATTTATATCCTGTTGGGTCCTGAATGCCAGGCTATGCAGGATTGCTATATATTCAGGAGAGTTTGCAAGAACTGCATATTAGACCTTCCACTGGCTTTTTCTTTGTTAGTAAAAACTGGGGTCTCAGGCAATGTATTTATTACAGAGAATTAAATAAAATCACAAAAATCAATACCCCCTACCTCTGATTCCAGATTTGCTCAACCAGGTCCTGGGAGCACAGTGGTTTTCCAAGCTTGATATCAGGGGGTATACAAACATATTTATATGAAAGAGGGAGACAACTGGAAAACAGCTTTCAATACCCTTGAGGGTCATTTTGAGTACCTGGTCATGCGATTTGGATATAATACACCAGCGTTTTTTAAGAATGGAATTTATAGGGAAACTTTTGGTGGTATACCTTGATGACACTCTAATTTATTCCCCTGACTGGAAAACATGTGTAAGTAACATTAGATTAGTGCTGCAAATTCTTTGAGAAAATTACTTGTATTTTAAGGGGTAGAAATGTGTGTTTGTGTAACTTTTTAGGGTACATACGTATACCTAAGGCCTTTAAAAAGGATCCCACCAAAGTTAATACCATCACAGACTGACTTCGATTCACTTCCCTGAAGTCATTATAATTAGAGATGAGCGAGCATGCTCGTCCGAGCTTGGTGCTCGTTCGAGTATTACGGTACTCGTAAGTGCTCGCTGCTCGGACGAGTATCTCGCCATGCTCGAGGAAATGGCAACTTCCGCATTGTGCATTTTTGGTGCCTATAAACTCAGCCAATCACAAGCCAGGAGACTCTGCGGTACACCCAGCATCACGTGGGGCCCTTACATGTCGATAGCAGGGGTTGGCTGGCCTGATCAGGTGACCCTGGAATATACTAGTGACTGCCCGCGGTGCTCGGCTCAGATGCTGTCTGGATGTCGTTAGGGATAGAGCTGCTCCGTTTCAGGGAGAGTGTTAGGGCCTGCATTTAGTTGTTTGTTAGGCAGGAGTGATCTCAAAAGAACCCAACAGCCCTTCTAAGGACTACAAGACATTTTTTTTTGTCTCCTGGCTTGGCTGGTAGTGCAGCTATCACCATATATAACCCTTTTTTTATTATTGTTATATCTCAGTGATACAAATCCATTTCATACAGCAGTGTGGAACCATTCTGTGTGTCACAGTTCAGCTGTCCACTCACGCCAATCCGTATTTTCTGTCCAGGAGACACTTTCTGTACGTCACTTAATCCAACAAGGTCTTTTGCTCTCACGTATATAGCTTGATCACAAAAATCTCTGTGCGACATTTGTCTGGGTCGCAGTCAAAATAGCCACCGTCAGCAGGGTGTGAGTTAGGTCTACGATAGTTTCTGCACGTCACGTTCCAAAAAAAACAAAACTAAAAAAAAAATATAAAAAAACATAGATATATCAAAAAAAGTTTTTTTGTTGTTTTATCTCAGTGATACGAATCCATTTCACACAGCTGCGTGGAACCATTCTGTGTGTCACAGTTCAGCTGTCCACTCACTACAATCCGTATTTTCTGTCCAGGTGACACTTTCTGTACATCACTTAATCCAACAAGGTCTTTTGCTCTCACGTATATAGCTTTATCACAAAAATCTCTGTGCGACATTTGTCTGGGTCGCAGTCAAAATAGCCACCGTCAGCAGGGTGTGAGTTAGGTCTACGATAGTTTCTGCACGTCACGTTCCAAAAAAAACAAAACTAAAAAAAAAAATATAAAAAAAAAATATATAATAGTTTTTTTGTTGTTTTATCTCAGTGATACGAATCCATTTCACACAGCTGCGTGGAACCATTCTGTGTGTCACAGTTCAGCTGTCCACTCACTACAATCCGTATTTTCTGTCCAGGTGACACTTTCTGTACGTCACTTAATTAAACCAGACTGAACAAGTTTGTGGGTTTCAGTACAGCAGGCCCATTTATTTTTTGTTTTTTATATAATACACTTACACTATACAGAAAATGTTGAACCCCAGGGCTGAGGGTCGAGGGCGTGGGCATTCAATTACTGCAGGGGGCAGAGGCCGTGGTCCTGGGCAGGGTGAGACAGTACCTGCTGATGAGGGAGCAGGGGAACGCCGCAGAGCTACACTCCCTAGCTTCATGTCTCAACTTACAGGGACACGTGGTAGAGGACTGTTGAAAGCACAACAGTGCGAACAGCTGATGTCGTGGATTGCGGACAATGCTTCAAGTAATTTGTCCACCAGTCAGTCTTCCACGCAGTCCACCCACGTTACTCAAGGGAGCACTCCTCTGGCTCCTCCACCTCAACGTCCTTCCCCCAGTCTGCCCCCTCCCAGGAAAATTTGGAATGCGATCCGGCATACTCTCAGGAACTGTTTTCCGGACCCTTCCCAGAGTCACAAACCACTTCTCAGGTTGCTGCTGACCTCGTTCCCGATGCCCAAGTTTTCCAACTGTTGCAGTCTGTGGGTGATGATGATGACAATGTTGACTTAGTGGAAGAAGTGAGAAGCAGGGCCAGAGCTGGTGCATCAGCAGCAACTGTTTCACGTAGTGAAGCTCCCGTGGCGAGGCCTAGATGTTCGCAAGTCTGGAGGTTCTTTAAAGAAAGTGAGGATGACCGACGGACTGTGGTGTGCAACCTGTGCCACACCAGGATCAGCAGGGGTGCCACCACTACTAGCCTAACCACCACCAGCATGCGCAGGCATATGAGTGCTAAACACCCCACTCAATGGAACCAAGGCCGTTCACCACCTCCTGCGGGTCACACCACTGCTCCTTCCCCTGTGTCACTCGTTGCCTCTGCTAGTCAACCCCCTGTGTCACTCACTGCCTCTGCTAGTCAACCCCCTGCCCAAGACCCCGGCACGAGCGCCTCCCGCCGGAAAACCACACCTTCGCCTCCACGATCCTCCACAGTGTCCACCAATGTGTCCCAGCGCAGTGTTCAGCTGTCTTTACAGCAGACGCTGGAGCGCAAGAGGAAATACAGTTCCACCCACCCACATGCCCAAGCTCTCAACGTCCACATCTCCAAATTGCTGAGCCTGGAGATGCTGCCCTATAGGCTGGTAGAGACCGAGGCCTTTCGCAATCTCATGGTGGTGGCTGCCCCTCGGTATTTGGTCCCCAGCCGCCAATATTTTTCCCGATGTGCCGTCCCAGCCCTACACCAGCACGTGTCAGAGAACATCATCCGTGCCCTGACCAACGCTGTTTCTGAGAAGGTCCACCTAACCACGGACACGTGGACAAGTGCTGCCGGGCAGGGACACTATATCTCACTGACGGCACATTGGGTTAACTTGGTGGAGGCTGGGACCGAGATGGACCCTGGGGCCGCTCATGTACTGCCCACACCGAGGATTGCGGGGCCTACCTCGGTCACGGTCTCTCAGACGTACTATGCCTCCTCCTCCGACCCCTCCTCCTCCTCCTCCACCGAATTACCATCCGTGGGCATGGCGCCTTCAGTCGGTAGCTCTAGGCGCAGCAGCAGTGCCGTGGGTAAGCGCCAGCAGGCGGTGCTCAAACTGCTGAGCTTATGTGACAAAAGGCACACCGCCCAAGAGCTGTTACAGGGCATTACGGCGCAGACCGATGTGTGGCTGGCACCGCTGAACCTCAAGCCAGGCATGGTTGTGTGTGACAACGGGCGTAACCTGGTGGCGGCTCTGCAACTCGGCAGACTGACACATGTGCCATGCCTGGCCCACAAGTTCAATCTAATAGTTCAGCGGTTCCTCAAGACATACCCCAATCTGTCTGATTTGCTCACCAAGGTGCGCCGCATCTGTGCGCATTTCCGCAAGTCGACCACAGATGCTGCCACTCTCAGGGCAGCGCAGCGCCGCCTACAAGCTTGCCACAAGAGACGGTGGAGGAAGATACGTGGCTTGATAGCCAGAGCACCCTCCGGTCTGTTTCTCAGCGCGTATCGGAGGAAGGGGATGAGGATGAGGAGGAAGAGGAGGAGAATGTCTGCGAGACAGAAGAGGGTACCAGTGCTCAGTCCTTCTTAACTCTTGAGCGTGTATGGGCTGAAGAGGAGGAGGAGGAGGAGGAAATGGAGAGTCAGGCCAGTGAGGAGAGGGAATTCTTGTGTGTTGGGACTCTGGCGCACATGGCAGACTTCATGTTAGGCTGCCTATCCCGTGACCCTCGTGTTAGAAGCATTTTTTCAAACACCGATTACTGGGTGTTCACTCTCCTGGACCCACGGTACAAGCAGAACCTTTCCACTCTCATCCCTGCAGAGGAAAGGAGTCTGAGAGTGAATAGATATCAACAGGCCCTGGTGCACAAGCTGAAACAATCCTTCCCATCTGACGCCGCTAGCGGCAGAGGGCATGGTTCTGTGGGACAAGTAGCGGGGGAGAGGAGGCGAGCAGGCAGCTTGTCCAGCACTGGCAGGGGAACGCTCTCCAAGGCCTTTGCCAGTTTTATGTCACCCCAGCAAGACACTGTCAGCTGTCCCCAGTCTAGGCAGAGTAGGGGGGAGCTGTACAGAAAGATGGTGAGGGAGTACCTAGCTGACCATACCAACGTCCGTAGCGATCACTCTGCTCCATACAACTACTGGGTTTCAAAGCTATACAAGTGGCCTGAACTGGCGCTGTACGCCTTGGAGGTGCTGGCCTGCCCTGCTGCTAGCGTGCTGTCAGAGCGGGTATTCAGTGCAGCTGGTGGCGTCATCACCGATAAGCGTACACGCCTGTCAACTGACAGCGCTGACGCTTTTAAAAATGAACAAAGCCTGGATTTCACCGGAATTCAAATCTCCTCCGGGGGAAAGCAGCTAAAGATTTAAATAACTTATGTATCCGATTCCTCTATTCTACCAATTTAATCAGTTTCTATAAGTTCTAGACTTGACCGCGGGGAATCAATGGATATCGTATATCTAGACTTCTCCAAAGCATTTGACACGGTACCACATAAAAGGTTAGTATATAAAATGAGAATGCTTGGCCTTGGAGAAAATGTCTGTATGTGGGTAAGTAAATGGCTCAGTGATAGAAAACAGAGGGTGGTTATTAATGGTACATACTCAGATTGGGTCACTGTAACTAGTGGGGTACCACAGGGGTCAGTATTGGGCCCTATTCTCTTCAATATATTTATTAATGATCTTGTAGAAGGCTTGCACAGTAAAATATCAATTTTTGCAGATGACACTAAACTGTGTAAAGTAATTAACACAGAAGAGGACAGTACACTGCTACAGATGGATCTGGATAGACTGGAGGCTTGGGCAGAGAAGTGGCAGATGAGGTTTAACACTGACAAATGTAAGGTTATGCATATGGGAAGGAATAATGCAAGTCACCAGTACATACTAAATGGTAAAACATTGGGTAACTCTGACATGGAAAAGGACCTAGGAATTTTAGTGAACAGCAAACTAAGCTGCAGAAACCAGTGTCAGACAGCTGCTGCCAAGGCCAATAAGATAATGGGTTGCATCAAAAGGGGCATAGATGCCCGTGATGAGAACATAGTCCTGCCACTTTACAAATCACTAGTCAGACCACACATGGAGTACTGTGTACAGTTCTGGGCTCCTGTGAACAAGGCAGACAGAGCAGAGCTGGAGAGGGTTCAGAGGAGGGCAACTAAAGTCATAGCTGGAATGGGTGGACTACAGTACCCAGAAAGATTATCAAAATTAGGGTTATTCACTTTAGAAAAAAGACGACTGAGGGGAGATCTAATAACTATGTATAAATATATCAGGGGTCAGTACAGAGATCTATCCCATGATCTCTTTATCCCAAGGACAGTAACCATGACGAGGGGACATCCTCTGCGCCTGGAGGAAAGAAGGTTTGTTCACAAAAATAGAAGAGGATTCTTTACGGTAAGAGCAGTGAGACTATGGAACTCTCTGCCCGAGGAGGTGGTGATGGTAAGTTCAGTAAAAGAGTTCAAGAGGGGCCTGGATGTATTTCTGGAGGGTAATAATATTACAGGTTATAGTTACTAGATATGGGTTGTTGTTGATCCAGGGAGTAATTCTGATTGCCTGATTGGAGTCGGGAAGGAATTTTTTCCCCTAAAGTGAGGAAAATTGGCTTCTACCGCACAGGGGTTTTTTGCCTTCCTCTGGATCAACTTGTAGGAAAACAGGTCGAACTGGATGGACAGATGTCTTTTTTCGGCCTTATAAACTATGTTACTATGTTACTATGTTACTCCTCCTACTCCTCCTCCTTGTCGTCTTTGCCTAACGCTGACCAAAAAAACTCCATTTTTTAGAGGTCCAACTGGCACTCTTTTACCACAATTTTTCAGGAGGGCCCCCTACAGGCCCTCTCTTCAAACAATTTTTCCGGAGGGCAACCTACAGGCCCTCTCTCTAAATAATTTTTCTGGAGGTCCACCTACAGGCCCTCTCTCCAAACAATTTTTCCAGAGGTCCACCTACAGGCCCTCTCTCCAAACAATTTTTCTGGAGGTCCACCTACAGGCCCTCTCTCCAAACAATTTTTCCGGAGGTCCACCTATAGGCCCTCTCTCTAAATAATTTTTCAGGAAGTCCACCTACAGGCCCTCTCTCCAAACAATTTTTCCAGAGGTCCACCTACAGGCCCTCTCTCCAAACAATTTTTCCAGAGGTCCACCTACAGGCCCTCTCTCTAAATAATTTTTCCGGAGGTCCACCTACAGGCCCTCTCTCCAAACAATTTTTCCAGAGGTCCACCTACAGGCCCTCTCTCCAAACAATTTTTCCCGAGGTCCACCTACAGGCCCTCTCTCCAAACAATTTTTCCGGAGGTCCACCTACAGGCCCTCTCTCCAAACAATTTTTCCAGGGGTCCACCTACAGGCCCTCTCTCCAAACAATTTACGTCTTTTTCCTATCTTTCTCTCTCTCCAAACTATTTTTCCGGATAGCTGCCATATACGGTATTAAACTGAGAAGAATACATAGAACACATGCCACACTTGATCGAGCTCATAATTGACAATTGTACTGGTTGATGCTAAATTTTTAAGTTGGGGTCCTGCGTCATCATTCAAACTACATCCGGCTGTTGTCACCACCACACACGCTAGCCCAGGGGGCACTCCTCTGGCTCTTCCAGGTCAACCTCCTTCCCCCCAGCCTGCCCCCCACCTACAGGCCCTCTCTCCAAACAATTTACCCGGGTAGGGGACGTATTAGATATTGTACTGATTTTTTTTTTTGTTCTTCTTTTAATTGCCTCCTGTGATAGACGGGAATGCTCACCACTTTACCACCAACAGCCACAGCAACTGATAAGAACAGATACTAAACTTAATGTCAGCCAACATTTCAACAATCGATAACCCGAAACGGGTCCGCCGTCGAGCCCGGCGTTCGGCCACCCTGAACATTTCACATACTCTGACCGAGTCTGACCCTGGGGCCGCTCATGTACTGCCCACTTGGAGGATGCTTCACCTCCTGCTACCTCAGTCTAACTCGGTCACTCTGTTGTCACCGCCATGCTGCGTCTGGCTAAATTTTTGGGTGGCTCACCTGCTACCTCATGTAACTTGGTCACTTGTTGGTGTCACCGCCATGCTGTGTCAGGCTTATGCCTGCATCGTGTGGCTGGGGATAGGAGAGCAGTGCCAGCATGGGCATGGGTGATGGACCTTCGTTGCACCTAGTTGGGTGCTTCCCTATATATTCCCACCATGCCAGCCATGGGTTGTACATTAACTAATAACAGGGAAAACAAATAAAATATTTTACAGAAGGGTCAACTACAGACACTCCTAAACAATTTTACATGAGGGAGTGTCTCCCCGTCTGCCATCGTGTTTGGTCAGGCTGTCAGTAGGTACACCACCTCTGTCGTCCACAGAAGCGGCCACTATGAGGAAGGCCACGGCGAGAACATCCCCTTTTCAATTGAGAGCAAGTGTAGAATTGTAGGAGGATGACACTTTTCTTCCGCAGTGGATTCACCTTACCCTTTATCATTGCCAGACAACAGTTAGTGAAAAAGTAATTGGCAATGATGAAGAAAATGTAACGGTGCAGTGGACCGTCTGTGATGCAAAACCTATATATTCCCACCATGCCAGCCATGGGTTGTACATTAACTAATAACAGGGAAAACAAATAAAATATTTTACAGAAGGGTCAACTACAGACACTGCTAAACAATTTTTTAGGAGGGTCAACTTCGGACACTCCAAAACAAATTTTTTGGAGGCTCGCCTACAGACATTTGACTGCTACCTCAATCTAACTTGGTCACTTGGTGTCACTACGCTGTCACCATGATGTGTCAGGCTTATGCCTGCGTCGTGGGGAGGGGGATAGCACAGCAGTGCCAGCATGAGCAGTGGTGTCACCTGCAGGCGGTGATGGACCTTCGTTGCACCTAGTTGGGTGCTTCCCTAACATGTGATGGGTATTTGCCTCACCTTTCTTGGTCTGGGTGAGCACAGTTGCCATGAGGGTAACCACCAGGCTGTTGCCTGAGAATTTGGGGTAATGGTGGGATTAGGCAGGCTCAGAGGCTGCCCCTGCTGTTTCCTGTCCATTTCCGTGGTGTTTCCATCATTTTCTGAGGTTTCCAGGTTTTCACCCAGCCTTCCCTAGGCAGAGCCTTGGTCCCCTGCAAAAATGCTCGAGTCTCCCATTGACTTCAATGGAGTTCATTATTCAAAACGAGCACCCGAGCATCGGGAAAAGTTCGACTCGAATAACGAGCACCCGAGCATTTTAGTGCTCGCTCATCTCTAATTATAATGCTAGAATGTAAAATAAAATATTTTTTTTTTCTGTAATTGCCAAGCCACTCACAGACATGTCTACAAGGGGTTGTAGCATTGGTGGACTGAAGCTATCGATTCAAGTTCTTAAAAAAGCTGTTTCTTGGAGCTGTGGTTTACTTCAGCCTCTCAAAGTTAGGCATTTGTAGTTGAGGTAGATGCTTCTGGGATAGGCGTGATGGACATATCCCCATTTTCACCCAGGCATGCCCTATGAGCATTGGAACACTTCATGCTCCGAAGCTCTCCATTGCCCTACGCTGTATCACACAGCCGTTTTACAACTAGGGCAGAGCTAAATCCCGCCCATTAGTGCCGATGGCATCACCGGAAACACTTCCAGGCGGAAGCGCCTGCCTCGCTTTACCCATGGAAAGCCAGGATTGAATAAGTTATTGGATGTCACTAGATCTAAAAAAAAAGCCTTTGTCCTGGGCGATTCAGCACAGGCCAAAGGAGAGCATCTGAGCATGAAATGCTCCAATGCTCATATCGGGAAGGCTGCTTGGGTGAAACTGGGGATACATCCGGGTTCAGCTCTGTACCTGGACAACCCCTTTAAGATGGCATTCCAGGAGTGGCAGCACTTCTTGGAGGTGGCTCGGCATCACGTTGACCGTGATTAGCGATCATAAGAACATGACTTTTTTGGTATGGTAGGTAGTCCAGTTGGGAATTGTTTTGCACTTGTTTCAATTTTGTAATCGCTTACAGGTTAGGATCTAAGAATGTAAAGGCAGACACACTGTCCAGAAGTTTCTGGGTTGTTCACCCTCAAGATTGATTAAAACCTCTTTTTTCTGCAACTATGGTTTTCACAAATGGTGTGGTTCCTTTTCATCTGTGTCTTCTGATAATCCAGAGATAGATATGGTGGCAAAAGACCTGTGCACATTCTGGGCTCAAATTCAATCTAACCAGAGAAAATCCCAGGAATTAGAAAAGAAAGGGGCAAACAAGAAACAGTCTCAGGAGTCGGGGGTTTGTCGTGGGGGACAAAGTATGGCTATCTACGAAGAATCCCTGTCTCAAGGTTGCTTCTGGGAAGTTTACTCCACCCTTTATTGGCCGTTATGAAGTAATTTAAATTATCATATTTTCAAACTGCCAGTTTCTTTTAAGATTTATGATGAGTCTCAGAGTTCCCTGCTTTAAAAATTACGCTTGAGCTATCTCGCCACCGCAGATTCCGCCTTCTCCAGTTCTCTAGGTCTCAAAAAATTTAGAGTCAAGAAAGATTTGTGGTTCTATTCAATAACTTATTCAATGGAAAGGCTATGGCCAAGAGGAGAGATCTTGGGTTTCTGCTAAAGATATATATGCAGATAGGTTGATAAAAAAAAAGCTTCATGTTATGCACCCTGAGAAACCTGCTCCCTGGGTTGTGTCCATTGATCCCTCGTATAAGGGGGGTACTGTCATGCCCACTCCAAGACAGTGGGAGCACTCTTCTGCAGGTAGTGCTGCTGGCTTCCAGTTTGGGTAACCAGCAAGGGCACTCCCTGTGCAGGAGCACTGGCCAATCAATGCGCTGATGTCACCGTTCATTTGAAGTCAGGCACATCATGTGATTAAGAAGCACAGTCTATTTAAACAGGCAATCTGTTGGCCACTGGTTGCCTGTGATTGGTATTGTTCTTGGTATTGTTCAGGATAACCTTACTAGCCTTGTACTGTCTCTTCTCTACTGGATTCTTGACCTCTGATTTGGACACTGACCTTGACTTTAGCCTGACAATTTGGACCCTGATGTCTCTTGTTTTCTGTTTTTGTTTCTGGCTTGGTGCTGTATTTTATTTGTCTACTTCTGATTTAACCATGTCTGCTTTTCTGGCACTAACTTTGGTTCTGACTCTCATTTATGGTTCCTGATTTGGTTTAGTTTTGTCTCTCACCTGACAGCTTGTTTGTTTCTGCCACATTTTCGTGGCTGCAGATCTGTCACTAGTTTATTATTTTCCTTCTAGTCTTCCCTCCCATATAGACCCTTGCACTTATTTAGGAATGCACTGTCAACCAGTTGTGGGCTGGTGCTTAGAGTGGATCGTGCAAGTAGGTAGGGACAGTGGGACAGGCAAATTCAGGGTTCACTGCTCTCTACCATTAAAGGGGTTGTCTCATCTTGCCTAATGGGGGCATATCGCTAGGATATGCCCCCATTGTCTTATAGGTGCGGGTCCCACCGTTGGGACCCGCACCTATATCGAGAACGGGGCCCCGCAAGGTGGTGGCTGGAGGACTCCGGTCCGGCCACCACCAAGCCGGCTCTCCATAGAAATGAATGGGAGCGCACCGCGCTTGCGCGGCCACCGCTCCTATTCATTTCTATGGAGCCGACGGAAATAGCCGAGCCAGCGCTCGGCTATCTTCGCCGGCCACATTGAAAATGAATGGAGGCGGCTGCGCATGCGCAGTGCGCCCCCGTTCGCTTTCGGGGCCCCGTTCTCGATATAGGTGCGGGTCCCAGCGGTGGGACCCGCACCTATAAGACAATGGGGGCATATCCTAGCGATATGCCCCCATTAGGCAAGATGAGACAACCCCTTTAAAGTAAGAAAATTCTATGATGCCCTATATCAAGAAAGAAAATGTACAGTAAAAAGTACGTAACACACAGTCTACCACAAGTATACCAACTATCAATGCTAGAAGTGACCAAACATTTTCAGTACATGATCTACTACTGTTTTTCAAATATTTCTCCATTTCAGATGCCCCATCTGCTGGTTATTGTTGGTTCCTATGCTAGATAGTGAGTTACTATTTCTGTATAAATATGCATGGTTATTGATGCTGTAAATGCACTTCATGGAGGAATTACTGATTCCATGTTTAAATAAATTCTACCTCTATTGGCTTCTTGTGTAATTTTTAGAGGGGTTTCTGGTCTTGAAGCAGACGGTGTGGTACTGCCACTATTCCATTCCGAGCCTGTTCTGGTCCCCTTGTGACCAGGAAGCAGCTGTGTCCTTTGACTGCTGCAGCCAATCACAGGCCTCAGCAGTCACAGAGGCTTGCATGCTATGTCACAGCAGTGATGTACCATTCAAGCCTCTGTGACTGCTGAGGCCTGTGATTGGCTGCAGTGGTCACGGGACCCAGCTGCTTCCTAATCCAGAGGGGGCTGGAGGTGTCCAGGAACACCCATCTGCAGGAGGATGAACCATAACAAACTTTTGGAGAATAATAACGCACCTACAATCTAGATATTCATTATACAAATTCAAACAGTTTGTTAGGAAGCTTACATACAGACTGCAAACATTCACCTGACACTTAATAGGCCATCAATTTCAGATAGGTGAGGGTCAGAAAATTTATTTCAATAGATTGTTGTGGCAAACTTCAACTTGTTGTTACATGTCAAATTAAAGTTTGCTCCAACTGTATTCCTCCTAATGTATTTTGTGTTATTAAGTTATCCACGAGGAAGGGCGATGGCACTCACCAATGAGACATCAGACACTGAGAAAGTTTTAGGATGTAAAACAGCTGAAGAGCACCAACTATGCATCTTAGACCTTGTCATACACTTTGATGTATCAATAAATAATTAAATTGCATCTGTTTGGAGAGTGCCATGTCTCTATTCCTTGTGGATGATGGCATGTGCTAAATGTCTTGCACTGTGCACTACCTGAGATGGCAGTTGACTACCAGCTACTGTAGATATTGAAGTAAGTGAATGTTTTGACTACACAATAACCTAGTTTGTAAGGTTGAAAAAGACATCTGTCCATCCTGTTCAGCATGTTTTCCGGCAAGCTGATCCAGAGGAAGGCATAAAAAACCCCATGGGGTAATTTCCCTAATTTTAAGGGAACAATTCCTACCCGACCCCAATCAGGCAATCAGAATAACTCCCTGGATCAATGGCCCTTCTCCAGAAATCTACTACAACCTGTAATATTATAACACTACAGAAATACATCATGGCCCCTTTGAGATACTCCAAGATACATAGTACACAGATACATAGTTGTTAAGGTTGGAAAAAGACCATCAAGTCCAACCTGTACTCTGCTATATTGATTTAGGGCATCAGAATAAATCCCTGGATGAATGTCCATCTTCCTTTTAAGGAAGGGGTAAGACAAAGGGAAAGGGTTGATTAGAACATGATTTCTATACATTTTCATAAGCCTCAATGTTATTTTGAAATAAAAAGTAATCTAACCCTTTTTTGAAGCCATCTACTGTATTTGCAGTGACCAGCTACTGTAGCAGAGTATTCCAGAGATTCACAGCCCTTACTTTAAAGAATCTTTGCTCATAGCTAAGATCTTCCAGGCCCTTTATCAGTTTTGGTGCTTTGAACTTTTTCGAACTCCAGGGCATCCTTTCTATGAACTGGTGCCCAGAACTGAACCACATATTCTAGTTGAGGACGTACAAATGCTTTGTATAGCAGCAATATTACATGCCTGCCCCACATGTCCATAATTTTTTTAATCCAAGACAAAATCCTGTTAGCCTTAGAGACAGTTAACTGGCAATGCATGCTTTCATTTTGTTTATAATCTACTAATACACCCAGATCCTTTTCAACAAGTGACTCTCCCAGTTTTACTCCCCATAGTACGTACGATGCATGCAGATTATTAGCACCCCGATGCATAACTTTACATTTATCTATATTGAACCTCATTTGCCAAGTGGAGGCCAAAACAGTAAGTTTGTCCAAGTCAGCTTGTAACTTAACATCTTCCATAGACTGGACTGTATTACAAAGTTTAGTGTCATCTGCAAAAATAGAAACAACACTATTAATCCCATCCTCTATGTCATTAATGAATAAGTTAAATAATAGCGGACCCAGCACTGAACCTTGGGGAACACCACTTATAAACGGGGACCACTCACAGTAGGAATCATTGACCACAACTCTTTGGATATGATCATGAAGACAATTTTCAATCCAATTACAAATTATATTTTCTAAACCGATAGACCTCAATTTACCCATTAAGCGTTCATGAGGGACAGTATCGATTTATAATTTATGTAGTTCTTTATAATTTTTAAAGGTTACAGCTGACCCCTCAGATTTGTATTTTTAAAGGCCCTTTTGTCATTTATTGCCGTTACTACACTATTTGTAAGCCATGTGGGGTTTAATTTTATTCATTTGTACCTGTTACCTCTAGGAATGTATTTAACAAAATACTTATCCAAAGTAGATTTAAAGCTCTCCCATTTAGCATTAGTGTCATTATATGACAATACTTGCTCCAAGTCTATGTCCTGAAGTGCACCTGGGAAATTTGCCGTTATTTAAATCGTGTTTTTGCACTACCAACCCGAGTTTGTTCTTTACAGTTTAGTTGGATTCTAATCATATTGTGTCATAGTTACCAAAGTTTTCCTAGGCAGTGACATTTCCCACAAGCTCTGCATTGTTAGAAATAAGATAGCATCTCTTACAAAACCTTCAAACAGTTTACCAACGACAGATGTTAAAATTACCAGCCTATAGTTTCTGGACTATGTTTTTGACCCATTTGTGAATATTGGCTCCACATTTGCTAAGTGCCAATCCTGTGGAATGCTCCCTGTCAATATAGAGTTCTTAAAGAGGTTGTCCAAGTTATTTTTTTGTCCTTTGTATGTTTTTAACTAGGCAAATGTAATGGTTTTTCACATGACCTATGATATCAGCTTCTCTCCCTGTTCTGATGATGTTTTGTACACAAGCCTGAGGAGCAGATAAGAGTCTGTACACGAAACGTCACTGTGCTGTCCACACCCCCTGCCCTGCTGTCTGCTCTCTCCCTGGATTCTTTCAGCTAAGATTTTAACCCCCTTCAGCCAGCACAGACTCAAGACTGAAGGCTTTACTGAGTAGCTGCAGGCAGTGAGGAGACAAATGTTTGGGCACATGAGCTGACAGAAGTGTTCTGCAGAGCATTGCACAAGAACAGATAGGGAGAAGATCCTGTATGTATCAGCAGTGTCATTGTAAAGCTGGGACTTGTAGTCCTACACATACATGCTGCTGAGTATCCTCGAAGGCAGACATGTTACTCAGGGCAGACTTATTTACTCCCTTTGCAGAGCGGGGGGGGGAAGGGGGGGGTTAGGCAGAGATTGTTGTTATTGCATGTAAACAAAGGCCAGAAGAGAACCAGGGAAATGAGGAAATATATATATATATCTTTCAAAGAAAAAAGAGAAATTTCAGTCAGCACATCCCAGAGTTCAGGTGCTAGTTGCTATGGCTAAATACATGTCAAAGGAAAATACATAGAATGCAACTATATATATATCTTTGCCTAAAACTTGCTTAACTTAACTTAGTTGCCATTCTACAAATTATGTAGCATGTCATATTTTTGTTCATATTGCGGACAAGAATCATTCTATTGATGGGAATGAGAAAATTACTGAATGCACACTGAAGGTATCTGTATTCTGCATATTATTTTTAGCAGATTAAAATACACAGCCATGTGTATAAGGCCACAATAGAAGCATAGCTTTTTATTTTGGAAAGAGTTTGCATACTTTTTTCCTAGAACAGCATTGTATGGTTTATAATACTCCTTTTACCTACTAGGCAATCTCCATATGTAAAAATAAAGTAACCCTAAATGCTCTCACATGCAAAATTTTGCTATAGAACTCACATAGCATGTTTCATGGCTGAATTAAAGGAGTTGTCCCATCATAGACAATGGGGGTATATCGCTAGGATATGCCCCCATTGTCTGAAAGGTGCAGGTCCCACCTCTGGGACCTGCAACTATATCAAAAACAGAGCGGGGGAAGTTGAGGAGGGAGTGCACTACACATGTGCAGCCACCCTCCATTCATTTCTATGGGGCCGCAGAAAATAGGCGAGCAATGGCTATTTCCGTCAGCTCCATAGAAATGAAAGGGAGAGGTGGCCGCGCAAGCGCGGTGCACTCCCACTAATTTCTATGGGAGCAACGGGGAGCTGTGCCTGGTTGGCGGCCGGACCCTGGGAAACACATGGTCATCCAGGCACAACTCTCCCTGCTCTGTTCTCGATATACGGTAGGTGCGGGTCGCAGCGGTGGGACCTGCACCTATCAGACAATGGAGGCATAGCCTAGAGATATGCCCCCATTGTCTATGATAGGAATACCCCTTTAATACCACATGTCAAGACTGACTCTGAAACCCGATAGAAGTGCTTCTAAACTGTAACCTATAGCATGGTATCCCAATATGTAAAAGCTAGAGATGAGCAAATCGAAGCTGACGAAGTGGAATTAGATCCAAATTTCAGGATTTATTCGATTCGTCCCGAATCCGAATTTACTGATGCTTCGTGGTAACGAATCACATTTTTTTCCCCCCTGAAATGGCTGCTGCACGTGTTAGGACATGGAGCAAGGAACTCTGGGAACGAGGGATCACCCACAATGCCATGCATGCAGCCAATCAGCAGTCAGCCAGCCCTGTGATGTCAAAGCCCCATAAATAGCCTCAGCCATATTGGATTCTGCCATTCTCCAGTGAATTTAGTGCAGTATTGAAGTATTGAAGCAGAACAGGGTGCAATAGCAGTGTCTAGAGCCTCGGTAATAGGAACAATCCTATTAAACCTTGGTGCCCTGACTGGGGTTCAAAATTGCCATGATACAGCTGTTCCTTTCAGGTTTGCAATAGATCATACCTCTGCAATTCCGATTATTGGGGTCTTAGTAGCCCTTGTGCGCCGCACTCATATGTAGTAAAGCTTTTTTTGGTGTGAATTAGTGGTGGGAAAAAAAGAAAGGGCTTATTAGCCGTTGTGTGGTGAAGTGGGAAAATTACAGCCCTTTGTAGCGTGTTTTAATTTCCTTTTTATTTATTTATTTGATCTAACAGTATGTCAGACAGAGAAGTGACAGGCCCTTCAAAGGGGACTGGCAGAGGCCTAAACGTTTCTGGTGCAGGCAAATGTCGCAGCAGCATAGAAGCACGGGTCACTTTGTGAGGCCAGTGTCATCTAGCGGTCGTGTCTTGACCAGCAACCCAGCAGTTCTTGAATTGTTGACTATGTCTTCGACTTCATCGCAAATGACATCAGATAGTTAGCGCTTCCTCCTCCTACACACAGACTCAAAGACGTGCCCATCCTGCAGCTGGGCGATATCCAAAGTATTCCTACCGCACCATGTTAACGATATAAAGAAAGTTATTGCAACGATAACGTTATCTATTGCCATAAATACCTTTTTAGAAGAAAAAAATATATGGCCCCCCTCTCACACCCATATTATCTTCATAATAGTATGTGTTAGTATTAAAAAAAGGTCATCATCTAACAATTGTGTACGTTTTAATGTTGCAGAGCACCGTCAACGACGGCGTCACTACCGTCGAGGCAGGGCGGCCCCTGAAGTACCTGCAGCCTCTAGTAAGTGTAAAACATATTTAATTTATTTTTCATCCAAGCTACGTGGGAGTGCAGCTGCAGTAAGAGCACTAGTGGTTAGGAACGGGATCCTCCAGCCCCAAACTATTCCCATGTAGCTACAACTGTTCATTAGAGTTGAATGTAAGGCTACTTCTACACTAGCGGCAGCCCGGATCCGGCGGGTGAATGGTCCCTCCGGATACGTGCTGCCGCATGTACACGTGGGGCCACACACGTGTACCTGTGGCAGCACGGATCCAGAGGGACCCTTCACCCGCTGGAACCGGGCTGCCGCTAGTGTAGAAGTAGCCTTAGGCCATTATTTAATGATTTTTGAAAGCTGCTGCACCACAGAGGAGCCGCTCTCACCGTCCTCCATCCCAGCGAGAGAGGACCCCACCTGCCCCTCCAACACCACCAGCCCAGCTACGAGAGGTAGAAGGTAGGTAAAAAAAAAAAAGTGTAATGGTAAAAGTGTAAGGGTAAGACCTTCTGTCTTCAAAATATGAGCTAAATGTATGTTTTATCTTTTGTAGCTCCAACCGACAGGGAGCAGTTTTCCCCTGGACCATGGGAAGACCACGCCGTATGGATGTCCAGTAAGTACTACAAACCAAAAAAAAGGCTCAGTCAGTACAGCATACATGTCACTGAATAAGTCGACCCAGTACATTAAAGTTAAGATTTTTTTTTTTTTTGTTGGACAACCACTGTAACTCGATCATACAAACTAAGTACATAACTGTTTCCACCCCTACAGACATCCCCACTGACTTCGAAGTGGAGACTGAATTACGGCGCCTTGGGTCCAGGCTCCACGCTGCCTCACGGCTCATTCGTGGCCTGCAGCTGGAGCTGCAGGACATGATGGCCCGATGTCGGCAAAGGCCGGCGTAATCTTATTTTTTTGTTCCTTACTTTTGTTTATTATATTATTTATTTGTTAAAAAAGAAGTTTTTATTTGTTACTAAAATATTATTGAAAAACCTGTGTTTTGAGTGTTTTGTTAAACCTTTAACACCTTCCTGATCCTGACATAGTGGGAAGAAGACAAAGTTTTTTTCCCACGGGGTATATTAGCATAGAGTGATTGGTAAAATAAATACAACAAACTGCGGTGGTGTATAACAATGTCCGCTAATATAACTTGTAACGGGAGGCAGAGGCAGTGTAAAAATTTTTTTTATTTTTTTTAAATACATATAACACATATATATTTATATATAGATTTTTTGGAGGGGGGGACTAAAGGCTGAGGCTCCAAAACAAACTTAACAATACTAAATAGAACTATTAGTAATGTTAACTAACAACAGCTACTCTCCTACTAAGCATAGAAAACGGACTCTGAGGTAGACAACAGTGTTTGGTTTTGAAATACGGTTTTGGAGACTTCGGGTTCGCACAGCCCATGACATGACACAAGACATTTGGCTGTAAAATTATGGGCTGGCTGACAGCAACAGTGGGAAGACACTCAGACTATTCTGCCCTGCAAGGCCTGATCTAATCACCTCCAGCATCAGCAAGAGGAGTATGAAATTCGGATGTAATCCAGCCTTTTGTCATTTTTATAAAGGTATTTTTTTTAACACTGCCCGGTGACAGATTTGTCCTTTTGGGTGTCACCACCCCCCCAGCGGCACTAAAAACACTCTCTGATATGACACTTGAGGCTGGGCAGGAAAGAAGCCCTAGTGCATAGTGGGACAGTTCCGGCCACTGTTGTAATCTGCCTGTCCAGAAGTCCAGGGGGTCTGAAAAGAGGCTTAGTGAACCAGACTGCAGGTACGCCTGAACCTGCTCATTGAGGCGGGTGATCTTGGCCTGCTCACTTGGCTGTAGCTCTTGGGAGCCTGCAGAGAAAAAATTCCTGCATCATACTAATTAGGTTTAACTGGCTGCTGCTGGTTGTAGCAGAAGGTGGATGACTCGGCCGGACCTCCTTCTCAGACAAGCTGGCAGCAGGCTGGGGCTGGCTGAAAGCTGTGGCCAGGATACTACATAGCTTCTCCCGCAATGATACTAATTTCTCTTCCCTTTCCTGGGGAGGAAAACAATCCCCCATGCTGTATTGATACCGCGGGTCCAGAAGCATCGCCAGCCAGTATTCATCAGTCTGCCTTGTGTTTAGGATATGCCTGTCAGTGCGTAAGCATGTCAGCATACAACTCGCCATCCTGCCCAGCGTGCCTGAGAGGCCACTTCTTTCCATCTCAGCCTCTCTCTGAGAAACTGCTGTGTCCCTGAAAGTCTCATCATCCTCATCCTCCAGCTGTGTCTCCTCCTCCTCCTCCTCCTGGTCGTCATCATCCTCATTAAAATCCTCCTCCTCTCCCCCATCTTCTAACTGAAGCTCCTCATCCTCATCCTGCTCCGCAAGGGAACTTTGGCGTTGGGGCTCCCCTACAGTGACAGCATGGCGGGCAGACAAATGGCCAGGATTTCCTTCCCCCATTGCCCCCTGCTGCATGAGCGTGAGTGTCTTTTCCAGCACAAATATTATTGAAATTATGTCGTTCACACCGCAGCTGTCCCGGCTGACCAATTTTGTGGCTTCTTCTAAGGGCCTTAGAACAGTGCAGGCATCTCAGACCAGCCTCCACTGCCGGAAATCAAAGCCGCACCTGCTCCATATGGTGGAAGATTCTGGCTGCTGTGGGACAAAATCGTCCACTGCTCTACGCTGCTCTAGGAGTCACTGCAACATATGAAGACTGTAATTCCACCGTGTCGGCACGTCACCTATTAAGCGGTGTGGCGGAAGACCATTTTGATGCTGCAGTTCCACCAGAGCGTGGCGAGATACATATGAATGGCTGAAATGAGTGCAAAGCTTCCGTGACTTTGCCAGCACTGTGCACAGGCCAGTGAATGTTTTTAGAAATCTTTGCACCACTAGATTTAGGACATGTGCCATACAGGGAGGATGCATGAATTGACCCAGGTTCAGCGCTGCCACTATATTTGTCCCATTGTCACTCAGTACCTTGCTCACTTCCAGCTGCCTTGGAGTCAGCCAGCGTGCTATTTGCTGCTTCATGTAATGCAGCAAGCGCTGGCCTGTGTGGCTGCTACTGCCAAGACAAACTAAGTCTAACACTGCATGGCAGCGTTTCACCTGGCACATGTGATATGAAGGAGCGGGGGTAACTCGCTGCCCTGACGCTCCAGCAGGCGGACTGCCCGTGGAGGTGGAAGTGGATAGTTGTTAGCTGCTCTGCTGCAATCCTGGCTGGAAAGCGCGTGGAGGTGCCAACAGCAATTGACCCGGTTGCTGGGGGGTTCCTGCCTCGCTGCCACTAAATACATTCAGCCAGTGGGCAGTAAAGGACATGTATTTCCCCTGGCCATAAGCACTGCTCCAGGTGTCCACCGTGACATGCACTGTGCTGCAGAGAGACAGCTGCAGGGAGCGTCCAATATTCTCAGCCACGTCGGAGTAAAGGGCGGGGATAGCTTTGTTGGAGAAGTAATGCCGGCTAGGGACCTGCCAGCGTGGCTGAGCACAAGCCATTAGCTCCCTAAAAGCTGGGCAGTCAACCAGCTAGTACGGCAGAGACTGCACAGCCAGCAACTTTGTCAGGTGACCATTCAGTTTGCACACTGTCAGATTATTTGTGGCGTAAAACTGCTTCCTGGCCACGCACTCGGCAATGGACGGCTGCCGAATGAGAGGAGGTGGAGAAATGCACGCACTGGCCGACAATGAGGTGGATGTACTAGTTACACCCCGGGATGCGGGCTGAGCTATGGCCCTGGATGCGGCCTGCTTGAGAGAAGGAACCCCGGGAGAAATAACCAGCTCTTTAGTATTAATGAGCTGCTCTAAATTGCTGGCATGGCGCCGCTTCAAATGGTTCCACAGAGCAGTGGTCCCAAAATTTGTGGCTTTCTCACGGCTCAATTTATGTTTACGCAAATTACACGTGGCCATACTGCTATCTCCCGACAGAGTGGTTAAATACTTCCACACACCCGACGTGCATCCTCCACAGCTGGCCAAGCTTGTAGCCCTTGCACGCTTACACCCTGGTGCCGGCCCCACTATATTTGGGGTCTCGCTAGTTGCCAGGGAAGCACTAGCCCTGGGCCTAACTCGCCTCTGCCCTCTGTTGCTGCCACTACTAGTACCAGCCTCCTCCTCTGAGATCAAATCCTCCTCACCAGCCCGATCAGCTTCACAGGTCCTCCAGTCTAACACATCAGATTCATCATCAGACTCCTCCATAACACATTTTTCGGAATGCAAATTAGGCTGTTCCCCAGCAACCGACAATTCCGGGCAGTCCAAACTCTGACTGCCCTCTAAGAAATCCTCAGGGAGGCTGTCCTCTATAACCATGGGATTATAAAGTGGTCTTCCGTGGCTTTTTTAAAAATAAATTGCAGAAGGTACACCACTAGGAGGGAGCACTGAAGCCCGAGAGGTGGTAGAAAATGACGGGGTTTGCTGGAGTAGAATGGTGGAGCAGGAGGAATGCTCTGAGTCTGACCCCTGGCTACATATGGACACTGTATCAGCAGATGACAGCAGATCATCCGGCTGAGACTGAGATGAGCGTGCCATCCACTCCACTACCTCATCTACTTTCTCCTCCACTACAATTTTGCGCCTCGGTGGGTTAGCCTGGTGGAACAACGGCCAAGTAGTGTGAATACTACTAGTAGATGCTCCGGCTACAGGTCTTTTGGCACTGCTGCCCTGTGTCACCTTCTCCTTTTTTTTAACGCTCAAAGTCTGGCTGGAACTGGACCCCTTTTGCTTATCCATTCAAGACATTTTTCAATTCACTCTGTGGCCCTGCAGCTGGTCTTTGTCCGTGTATCTCACTGTCTCTCCCTATCTCTCCCTGTCTTTCTCTCCCTGCTTGATTAAATACTAGCCCTGAACTGGCCCTGCACTTGCCCTGCAGTATCCCTGATATGTGTAATATGGATTCCCAGAGCAATTACATCAAATTTTCACAAAACAGGTCTCAGAACTTCACACACAGTGCTTCTGCTCGTCTCAGCAGTCGCAGCAGAAGTGATGCGTCACTGGCTTACCGAGCCTGAGCCAATCAGAGCAAGCCCTGCCCACTAGGGCAGGTGACTGCTTTCTTCCCAGGCTTTTGCGCACGATAAACAAACTAACAGTAAAAATTCGCTAATGAATTGAATTCGTACGCAACAGCTTATACAGTAACTTATACGTAGCTATAGCGTATAATTTATAGGACAAACTACGGAGCGAATGCGTACAAATCCAAAGCGAATCACCTAATATTCGGATTCGCTTCGCAGCTAAAAATTTCCAAGATTCTATACGAATCAACGAGTCGCTGTGGAGGGCTGTGCTATGCGAACTGCATGGCGCACGTGTTCAATCTGGTTGTCAAGCGATTCCTAAAGTCTTCCACCCAACTGCAAGACATCCTAAAAATGGCCAGGAAACTTTGCATGCACTTCAGACACTCATACACCACCAAGCACACCCTCCTTGAGCTACAGCGGCAGAAC
Source organism: Rhinella marina (assembly GCA_900303285.1). Classification (NCBI taxonomy): domain Eukaryota; kingdom Metazoa; phylum Chordata; class Amphibia; order Anura; family Bufonidae; genus Rhinella; species Rhinella marina. Next base: position 52,562 of record ONZH01023580.1, on the reverse strand, counting down.
GGCGTCACACATCATAGGCTGATATGCAACATTTCCAACTGTTGGAATTCCACCCTCCATATGTTGGACCGGCTGTATGATCAGAGAAACGGCATAAATGATTTCTTGATGATCCAAGGGGACAGAGGTACTGCCCGGTGTAACATTAAATTTCAGCCAGTGGCAGCTCATGCGTGACACCTGCCGTTTGCTCGTGCCCTTTGAGGAGGCCACTTTATTTGTTAGTCGCCAGGACTACAGGATGAACAAGGCCATTCCACTCATTCATATCCTGGAAAAGATGCTGGTAGATCTGGCTGGTCAAAGGACAGGAGATGTGGCGACTACATGAGCCCTGTGGGGGCTGAACTGGAGGAGGAGGAGGAGGAGGAGGAGGAGGACATTTGAGCACAAACAATGCGTACAGAAATGGGTGGTTTTTCTACACAGGTGACAGGAGAAGAGGAGCAGCTAGAGGAGCTACAGGGTGATGAGGCAGAGGACCCAGACACACCATGGCAGTATGCAGTGGAGATGGGAGTCCCTCTGAGTCACTTGCGCAAATGGCCCAATACATGCTCACCTGCTTGAGTAGTGACAGCCGAATTGTCACCACTCGGCAGAGGGATGACTACTGGCTCTCCACCATGTTAGACCATCGCTACCGGTCCAAAATGGGGGCCTTTTTTACACCCGCCGAGAGGAAGGACAAACTGAACTACTATAGAGACATTCTATGTAGTCAGTTGGCGGCTGCCTATCTGCGCCATTGTCCATCCTCTCGCAGGTCTGACCAGGGGGGGGCCTCTGCGCTCACGTTCCACCGCAATGGCTGCATCCGGGGAAGGGGGTTGGCAGGAACAGTACCAGCTCCATCAGCAGCAGCCTGAGTCTAGAGTCGCTGTTGAGCAGCTTTCTTCACCCGCATAGTGAAGAAACTACTCACCAGCAGCATCAGTTAGACCTCGAGCAGGATCTGAACCAGCAGGTACTTGGACAGCACCCTGCCACCCATCATTGAAGATCCACTGGACTACTGGGCAGCCAAACTGGATTTGTGGCCGCAACTGGCCGAGTTTGCTCTGGAAAAGCCGTCCTGCCAAGACAGTGGTGTGGCATCAGAGCAGGTGTTTAGTGTGGTGGGGGACATTGTTACCCCAGGGAGAACTCACCTGTCCACCCAAAATGTGGAGAGACTGACCTTTGTCAAGATGAATCAGGCATGGATTAGCCAGGATTTTCCCCCACCAATGCCTGATGCATCAGAGTAGATCATCCATGCTGCATTGACTAAAGATCGGTTTCTTCTGGCTTCCTGCCTAAGCCAATATTCTGATGCTGCCACCCACCTGATGCCACACGTCTGATTCCAAATGCTTCTTCTTACACCCACCATCGTCAGTTGGTACTGTTATTGCCACCCACCTCCCCACACTGTCGTCGTGCCACTCCGTAGTCTCCTGATGCTGCTGCTGGCTCCACACTGTCGTCGTGCCACTCTGTAGTTTCCTGATGCTGCTGCCACTGCCACCTCCACACTGTCATCGTGCCACTCTGTAGTCTCCTGATGCTGCTGCTGCCTCCACACTGTCGTTGTGCCACTCTCTAGTTTTCTGATGCTACTGCTGCCTCCACACTGTCGTTGTGCCACTCTCTAGTTTTCTGATGCTACTGCTGCCTCCACACTGTCGTCGTGCCACTCTGTGGTCTCATGATGCTGTTGCCACCTCCACATTATGTCACCTTGCCACTCTGTCAGACCTTCTACAGTCACAGTCAGGTCAAAGTTGACAAGAATCGGCACTTGCTATACTTCAACTTCTCGAGCACAAACATTAGTGGTGATAGGAACTTTCACCTTGCCATCTCTGTCGTCGTGTCACTCTGTGGTCTCCTGCCGCTGCTTTCTCCACACTGTCTTCGTGCCACTCTGTGGCCTCCTGATGCTGCTGCTGACTCCACATTGTCGTCATGCCACTCTGTAGTCTCCTGATGCTACTGTTGCTGCCACTGCCACCTCCACACTGTCGTCGTGCCACTCTGTAGTCTCCTGAAGCTACTGCTGCTGCCACCTCCACACTGTCGGGGGGGCTCTACTTGGATAAGCATTTAATAGAACAGGTTCTGTAGAAATCTATGTGGAATCAGTGAACTGGTGTAAAAGAAGTGCGCTCTTTCACGCTATAGTAGGATCTTGGGCCTCTGCACGGTTCTTCATACCTGGCGCTAACATTGACTTGTAAGGAGTTCACACTTGAGTTTTTTGGTTAGTTTTGGCCGCATAACTGCCCAAATACGTTAAGTGTGCAGTGATTTTAAGAGTGACACCTGTCATCTGCATATCATACTGACTCACAGTATTGTTTGACTACCGCAGCAAACTCCCTATGCATGTTAATGCAGGGCACAATGTTCTACACCACTATACAGGCTCTCTGCAGCCAGGAAGTAGTCCTTTTTTAACGTGATTTGCCACAAATCGAATCGGTTCAGAAAATTCGGCAAACCAACTGAATCAATTTTTTGAAAAATTTGCTCATCTCTAGTCAAAGCATATAAAAGTACAAGACAGAAAAGTATAATACAGTATATTAGTGCCTCATAGCAGTCTTCATACAGTCGTAGACACTGTACTTTTCCCATAGCTTCACATTCTTCTGCTCAGACTGTATCGGTAACTGTACTTTTCCCATAGTTTCACATTCTTCTACACAGACTGTATCAGTAGCTTCTGCTTCGCTGCAAGAGGCAGCAAACCATGAAAATGAATCAGTTTACTGATTATGCAATTTGCCTGGAGCAATCTCCGGTTGGAAACTGCTTCTCAAAGTACTGTATCAAGTACAAATATGTACTTAGGTATTGTTACAAAACTCTGTGTTTTTCTTATGAGGTCTACTTCTAATGCAATAAAATACAATTTGGTATCTTTGTTGTGAATATACACACACGTACAAAAAAAGGAAACATTTTACTTCTACCTTCAGCTGCTCTCTTGAAGAAGACTTTGCAGCTACCACAAGTGAGGGCTCCATAGTGGCATCCAGATGCTTCATCTCCACAGATCAAGCAGGTCTTCTGTGGTGGGAAGTAATAGTCAATGGGTAGCAGGTGTTCTCTGCCTCCTTCCAGCCTAGAAAGTAAAAGGCAAATTATTCTGGGCAAGCCAACCACATGCTATGATAAAAAGATACAAAGAGCAGCATTCATATAAAAAACATTTTTCATTGATATTATTGTAATTGTAAGGACTGCTATTTAAAGGGAATTTCTTGTCAGTTTTATTGTGCTCTTATTAAGGGCAAAGGGATAAAAACACCCCGTATGACATGATTAATAAATATGTGGATATACAAGGCCACATTTAACCCTTTCAGTACCGGGCCACTTTTCACCTCAAATCCCAGGCCGTTTTTTGCAAATCTGACATGTGTCACTTTATGTGGTAATAACTTTGGAACACTTTTACTTATCCAGGCCATTCTAAGATTGTTTTCTCGTCACATATTGTGCTTCACGGTAGTAGTAAATTTGTGGCAAAATATTTCATTTTTATTTATAAAAAAATACCAAATTTACCAAAAATTTGGAAAAATTTGCAAATTTCAAAATTTCAGTTTATCTACTTTTAAAATACATAGTAATACCTCCAAAAATAGTTATTATTTTACATTCCCCATATGTATACTTTATGTTGGCATCATTTTATAAATGTCATTTTACTTTTTTGGGACGTTAGAAAGCTTAGAAGTTTAGAAGCCATTTTTCAAATTTTCAACAAAATTTCCAAAACCATTTTTTTAAGCACCAATTCAGATATAAAGTGATTTTGAGGGACTTACATAATGGAAACCACCCATAAATGACCCCATTTTAGAAACTACACCCCTCAAATTATAAAAAACTGCTGTTACAAACTTTGTTAACCCTTGAGGTGTTCCACAAGAATTAATGGAAAATGGAGGTGAAATTTCAAAATTTCACTTTTTTGGTAGATTATTCATGTTAATTTTTTTCTTGCAAAACAGCAAGGGTTAACAGCAAACTAAACCTCAATATACATTACTCTGATTCTGCAGTTTACAGAAATACCCCATATGTGGTGGTAAACGTCTCTATGGGTTTGTGGCAGTGGTCAGAAGGAAAGGAGCGCCATATGGATTTTGGAGGCAGATTTTGCTAGAATGGTTTTTAGGCACCATTTTGTAATTGAGAGACCCTGACGTACCCCTACAGTGGAAACCCTCAAAAAGTGACCCCATTTTGGAAACTACACCCTTCAAAGAATATATTAAGGGGGGTACTGGCCACTTTGACCCCCTAAGCGTTTTATGGAATTTGGAAACACTTGGCTGTGAAAATGAAAAGTTTCATTTCTTCCAATAAAAATGTTGCTTTAGCCCCAAATTTTTCATATTCACAAGGGGTAACAGGAGAAAAGCACCCCATAATTTGTTCCCCATTTTCTCCTGAATACGGCAACACCCCATATGTGGTGGTAAACTGCTGTAGGGGTACATGGCAGGACTCAGAACAGAAGGAGCGCCATATGGATTTTGCAGCACAGATTTTGATGTATTGGTTTGCGGGAGCCATTGATTTTTATTTTTTTGAGTTATTGTCTTATGTGGGGGCTCAATTTTTGCGGGACGAGGTGACGTTTTCATTGGTACCATTTTGGGGTACATAAGACTTTTTGATCGCCTGCTATTACACTTTTTGTGAGGCAAGGTGAAAAAAATGGCTGTTATGGCATAGTTTTTTTTAAAAAATTTTTACAGCATTCACCTGGGGGGCCATCCCATGTAATATTTTTATAGAGCAGGTTGTTACGGACGCGGCGATACCCAATATGTGTAACTTTTTTATTTTTGGAAAGTTTTACACATTAGATGCATTTTTGAACAGAATAAAATCTGTTTTTTTGTGTTGCCATTTTCAGAGAGCCATATTTTTTTTATTTTTCGGGCGATTGTCTCAGGTAGGGTATCATTTTTGCGGGACAAGATGACGGTTTGATTGGTACCATTTTGGGATAAATACGCCTTTTGGATCGCCTGCTATTACACTTTTTGTGAGGCAAGGTGAAAAAAAATGGCTGTTATGGCATAGTTTTTTAAAAAAAATGTTTTACAGCATTCACCTGGGGGGCCATCCCATGTAATATTTTTATAGAGCAGCTTGTTATGGACGCGGCGATACCCAATATGTCTAACTTTTTTATTTTTGGAAAGTTTTACACATTAGATGCATTTTAGAACAGAATAAAATCTTTTTTTTGTGTTGCCATTTTCAAAGAGCCATATTTTTTTAAAGAGGCTCTGTCACTAGGTTGTAACCTATGTATTTAAATACATAGGTTACAAGGCCTAGTGACAACTTTTAAAATCATACCTTTCATGCAGAGTTCTGCGCAGCGGTCTCTTTCCTCTGGAGCACCGCTCCTTCACCGCCCCCCCGGGCCCGAGGCACGTCCCCGGCACGCCCCTTTGTGTATTTGATAGACAGCGCTAGACTGGTAAGTCTAGCGCTGAACTCTCGTGCATGCGCCCTAAAATTTTCCCGCTGCATGCGCAGTAGCGCTTGCAGTGTCTACTTCTCTTCTGCGTACGTGCCGTCACTTCGCTAGTCCCGGGACGCGGCAATACCTAATATGTTTATCTCATTTTTTACCTTTTTTTTACAATTTTTTTTAAACTTTTTTTTTGGAAAATGGCTTTTTTTTTACTTGAAACTTTTATTATTATTAATTTTTTTTAGGAAACTTTATTTTTTAACTTTTTTTTACACTTTAACTTTTGGGGGTCTGATCCCCTTTACAATGCATTACAATACTTTTGTATTGTAATGCATTGGCTGTAAGTGTATTACTCAATGCATTCAGCAGGGGTCCGGCACTTGGGCACAGCCGGACCCCCGCCGCTGATCTGCGCCCGCCCGATCAGAGCGCCGGCACTGGGAGTGTAGGGGTTAAAGAAAAAAATAAATAATAGCTTTTACATAACACTAGATACAAAAAGTATATGTAGACTAAAACCTCATTCTTATATGATAAAATCTGAGATTCTCAGCCAATAAATTTTGAACAAAACACAGCTTTGCTACCAGGGGAAGGTGATCTCAGTCAGACAGGAACCTACTCTATTTGATACCTGTCACTATTCCATTGGGAATCTACATTCAGGAGAGCAGACCCTGCACATGTTATCTGCTTCTTATTGTTATCTCTATGTGCATGTAAGCATCCAATAACAGGAAGAGCAAGCACAGCTATATGTACCACCTAATCAAAGTAACCTGTGCAATAGTTGGGATAATGAAAGTGCATGGAGAACAGCCACTCCTTAGGTGGGATAATAGGAGTGCATTCAAACTTGAAGGCGGCTACATCTTCAAGTATATACTGTCTGTAGAATATACTTGAAAATGTAGTCACCTCAAAGTTTTAAGCACAACTTATGTAACCACCCTGTGATCTGGGCATTCCCCCTTGACTGACAGGGCTATACAATCCAGCAAAAAGATCAGAGGGGTGTTACAAAAGCAGTGCTTCAAGAGCTCCAGCCAGTCTCTTGGTGCTTGAACCAACTGATTTGCATAGTATTAAGAAACAGATATTTCAGCAATGGTTCTACCTACAGACATAACAAATTCATCATTTTAATTGGTATGCCTGGATTAATAGGGTTGCTTATGCTCACAGATGATCCTTAAGGTTCCGCTTTTCAAAAGAAAAAAACGCAAAAACGAATTACTTTACTTAAGATGTGAGACAGCAAGGCAGATTTATGCACTGATACTGGGCAATATAGGAAATAAACAAGTTGCATTCATTTAAAGAGCTTTTCCCATGTTCCCAAGTGAAAAGGGGATGAACAATCATTATTACAATTGTGTGTCCCCCATTAACTATGTTTATTGTCAGGAGCACATTACCCGTTTAAATAGGCCGATGTGCTGCCAACCAAAAATTTTAGGTGTCAAATGATCATTGTTCTCCTTTGTTAGGTGATCTGTGGCACCTTTGCACAGGCCAATAATTGGGAACAAGTATTTACAGGACCATTCATTTCCAGAAATTGGTTTGATCATCAGTGTAAAAGGGTCCTTAGACCAGATAGTCTAAAAATGAACAAGATCTATCAAGAGGCAAATTCTGGATGATAAGTCTGGCACAAATTTAGAGCCCCAAGTCTAAGTTTATACCACCTGTGGTAATTAGCTCAGTAGCAGTTGGCAAAATGGTATCAAATGCAGTCAGAAACAGTGACACAGGGGTCTACAGCAACCAGAGAAAAATATTGCACAAAATAAATGGATAGCATTTGCATTCAAGACCAAAACACAAATCAATGACAGCTTGGCTGAGCTCTAACTAAACATATATTTGCCTGACTATACAAATGGCTTAGGCTACTTTCTTATCTGCGCCTTTAATGCCGGTTTTCAGATCTGGCAGAGGATGTCAAAACTGCAATTAAACGGTTCAGTTTTGTCCCCATTCACTGTCAATGTGTCAATCAGTTTTGGTGCTGTACACAAACCCAATGCAAGCTGCGGTTTTGTGCCCAGTTTGCGAAACGGAACTAACTGGATTGGGCATGAAAGTCAATGTAAGTCAATGGTGTTGGATCTGTTTTTTTTGTTAGGATATGGTGCTCATTGACTTACAATGATTTTCATACCGGATCCGGTTTGTTCATTTTTAAATGGAGCCAAGACCAGCTGAAACTGATAGATCTGGGTGTATTAAAGCATAACTGCCGTTTCAGTACCAAAAATGAAATTCCTAACATATGTGATGCTGAAGGGCATTTATTCATGAAGCTTTATATTTCAGTTAATTTTACCTTTCTGATGTCTGTATTCAGCCCTTAGCAACCCTATTTCTCTGTGCCTCTATTTCAGCATCTTCCTAAAATGGCCACTGCTGCTCTTCCTGTGGTGATGTTTGCCCTGTCCTTGAGGCCATCCTGTATTTCCCTCACTTCCCATAAGCCTTTGCTCTCCTCACATTAACTAGCAGGACCAATCAGAATACAGATAACTTCCCCACTACCCCAGAGCAGTGTGTATCCTCACATACAGATAACCAGAGACAAGCCCTGCAGTTACATGAAGTTAGTAAGCATTTGTATTAAAGAAGAACTGCAAAATGTTTTATTCTCTGACCTGTTAGAAAGGTGCATGATATAATCTGTAGTGATTGTCATTTTCTTATCAGTGACTGTTTCTGTGAGTAAAAACATCTCTTCTTATTGTAGCTGGGTCATGTGACCAACTCCCTGACCTCCAACTGACCCAGGGCAGAAAGCCAGTAACTGCTCTATTCATTCCTATGGGAGCCTCACTTTCAGTCTGATAGGAATGCATAAAGAATTAGACTTCCTGTCCACACATAAGTCTATGTGTGAGTTGGTGGGTCTAATTGCTGGTCACATGACACAGATAAAAAACTTCAGGATGATATAAGTCAAAAATTCAGACACTGGTAAGAAAATGACATTCACTACAGATTATATCATGTACATTTCTAGCAGGACATGGAATAAAATTTTTGTCGGGAGTTCTTCTTTAACCTCTTAATAGTCCCTTGTCCCTCATTATCTTTCACACTGACGGGGGGGGGGGGGGGGCTGCTTTAGCTGCTCATATCTCTGGTTTGGTACCAGCTAGAAATATGGGCTTTGTATTGTCTTAAAGCTGACATTTCAGGCTTTTAGACAATACCAAAATGACATAAAAATCTGTTCAGTACAAGGGGAGATATTACTCATGGAAATCGGATGCTGTGAATGAAGCTAAAAATAAAAGTATAAGCCGATTTTATTCAGAATTATTCCCGACTTAATTTCTAACAGTGATTTCTCCTCTGTTGCTTGGACTAGAGCTCTGCATGTTTCTATCTGGTACCATTCAGGAGATATCAGCCTGTAAAGCAGCCCACCCCCTCCACTTTCTGCCTCAGCCCAGCACCAGGCACTCAAGGCTAAGCGCCCCCCCCCCACACCTCACCCATCTCCTGTTATGAAATAGATGATGGACTGCACATGGTTACAGCTTGAGAAGACAGCAGCTGAATAGGAAAGTAGCATGCATCTGTGGGGGTTATTAGCAGGTAAAACTGAGAATTATCAAATTTTAAAGCACAAAAGCATTTATACAGCAGGGTGTACTATATCATTAGGGGACAAAAAATGAAACGGCAGTTACACTTTAAATGGCACGCATCTGTTTAAATCCTCTGCCAGATCTCAAAACCAGAATTATTAACACAGATATGAAAGTAGCCAACCACTCAAACAAAATTATACCAATGTCTGATACCTCGCACCAGGAGTAAATGTCCACTTTGAGGTTAGCAACCCCGGCATCAGTCTCCCCAGATAGGTTCTGTCTTCTCAGATGGCTCTTTCTCTCTAGTGAACACCTTGCACCTTAACAGACCAGTAATGGACTTCAGTTACACAAAAACTTGTACTGGTCAAGAAAGGAATGATAGGCTCCACTACCAACCTACCCATCATTCCATAAAAATTTGAACCCGAAAACAGGACTTACCAAAGTCCTTAGCAAACTACTCTTTCCTCACTCAGCTTTCCTGAATTCCTTATATCTCATCCAGCTTTCCCTGGAAGAGATGTATCACTCCTGGAGTCTAGTATACATACGCAAGGAATCCTAGGGAAATACCCAATCACTTTTTCTGTTACTGTCTCACACACCTATCAATTGGCTTACTTTATGCCAGAATTTTGTGACAATATTTTGTTCACATTGTTGTGTCTTAAGCCACACCCCCTTCCAACAGACCATGTCCCATTTTCATAAGCTATACCCCCTTGTCAGGCGAGTGTCTAAAATACTTATGCAATGTGGTGCAATGCATATGCAGCAGGTTTTTGGCACAAGATGCACCAGAATTCTAGAGCATTCTGAATAGTAAATCTCCCCTACATTTTTAAATGAAATGTAGATAGAATAGTACTAGCAAGTCTCCTAAGTAAGCAGACCACATGTTCTGGGTACTTGCACAAAGGTATTTCTGTAGCAGAATTTCTGTTGGATGTAACAGCCGTGGGTTACCGCTGTTACATCCAACAGCAATTCTGCTACGGAATGTAACAGCAGTGGCTTACCGCCACAGTCCTGGGCACCATGTTCAGTAGTGATCTGCTGCCAGTTTCCCTTCAGCCCTGGCCAAAGCATGCTTGCTGCTTCTTTCCTGCAGCTCTTCCTTAAGGACAGGCGCACTCCACTTCCTGTGCTTCATGGGTTAGATCTTGTGACCTCGCTGACCAATCCTACCCCACCTGCATATATATAAGTGGCTCAGCCCCCTTCCCAGATGCCTCAGTGTCAAGGTCCTTGTCTCCTGCAAAGGTTGCTGATTTATCTGCTTGTGGTTCTATGTACCCAGCTCGTGCTTGTGTTCCTGGACCTGTATGATCCCTGCCTGCTTGCCTTGACTCTCCTGTTGCTGACATGGACAGCCTGACCCGTACCTGTGCCGCCTGCCCTGACCTATTGCTTGATTGACCTCTGCCTCATCGTTCGATCCTGCTCTGTTGCTCCTGTTTCCGACTTGGCCTGCTGCTACGTCTGAACCTCTGGTACCTCCTGGTTCACCTGGAACAGCTGCCTCGTGTGCCAATCCTCAAGAGGTAGGAACCTGGTGTTCCTCTCGGGAACCACCAGGGGTACTTTTAAGAACCAGGGGTTCACTTAGACAACGCCCTTAAAGGAGGTAGGACGCGTGGCACGGTGGGTACACACTCGATGGTTTCACTCCTCACATCAAAAGGCGTGAAATTAATCATGAAAATCTGCAAAATAAACATGCTGTAGATTTTAATATCTGCACTACGTCAATCTACGTGCAGACACTTCACTCAGCATCTAGATGAGCTGCTATATTACACTACCAATTTTTCAGTCGGTAAATTCACATTAAAAACCCGCACATGAGCGATAGAGAAGGTGCCCGGGTCTGTTCAGTGAAAAGCTGATGGCTTTGCATTAGAGATGAGCGAATCTATTCACCGCTTCGTAGATTCGTATCGAATCTTGGGATTTTTCAGCTGCGAAGCGAATCCGAATATTAGGTGATTCGCTTCGCTTTTGTACGCATTCGCTACGTAGTGTGTTCTATAAATTATATGCTATTCTACGTATAATTTTATTACTCTATACGCTGTCACGTACGAATTCAATTCAGCGATGCAGACTTTTCCCTGGTAGTTCCGCCCCTTTCTCCAGCGCGGGAGGATGACGAGGCAACTCAGGAAATTAAGTTGCGCATTCGTGCGCCTCATCCCTTTTTCCCCCTTTTCAGGTTATTTGGGGAGCCCCTTGAAAGAGGGTTTTTCAAGGAACCTTTGCTGCTTTTTTTTTTACCCATTTGGATTACAATTTTACCTATGTGGATTACAAATTGCGACTGAGTTTGGGACTCTGCTCCAGTTCTATGACAAGCGTCAGAATAAGATTCAAATAATAGCCAAAAAAATAGGCTTAATGGAAACCACTTGTTACGGCGCTGTCAGCAGGGATGACAATAGGATAAGATAAAAATTGATTCTTCTTTATTAGTCTACGCGTTTCAAGGGCGTACAGCCCTCTTCCTCAGGACAATAAAAGCGGTATAACCGCATGGTACATAGTCGGCCTTTTATACACAGTTTCGGCGCGCTCGTTATTCTAAAGGTGGAGTTCAAAGGCTGGGCGTGTTTTTGTATAATGAGCCCGTACCTCTCCATAATAAATAAATAAAAACATTTTCGAGCAGTTAAAATATATACTTTCTTTGTATAGTATTTGTTGATATGTGTCTTAATATCCTTGAGCTGTTTCAATGTGTCTGTTTCTATTTCTCATATTATTGTGTATCCATCGGGTTCTCCCCGTATCGCTGGGGTCTAACTGTGATTTACTTCCCCTACTTCTCCCTGGTATTTTCCTTGAAGTCCTATGTTTGGCTCGCTGTATTGGGACTCCCACTTCGTATCCCATGTTAATGGTGAACCTATATTTGACACACTGTGCCCTTTGGCAGAGTTCATCTTGTGGGGGTAGGTAATGCGCTGCGATATCTCTCTCAAGATCTTGTGCTGCGCTCCAGGAGGCCATTCTATAGGGCAAACGTATTATCATTTTGACATATTTTGACATATTTTTGTGTAATATTTCCAACATCTATATGCTGGTAATGATGTTGTCACCGTAATTGATATGATAACAGGGTGAGACCCAGTTAATATATGGCAATTATTATTTGTACATATTTACATACATACATACAAACATACCTGTATGCACACGTATATACATATATATACATATACACCACTACATGCATACACATATACACGCATCCACAGATACGCTGTCATGCATATCCATAGATGGTTATATTCCCGCAAACGTTCCTAATAAATGATTTGTGGGATGGTTTCAGGTGGCAGGGCAATGCGAATAGTGCAATGGTTCACATTGGGGGATAAGCAGTAATTAGATGGTAAGTATTATTGGTTATTTTTCAAGTAGACCATTATATTATGGTTTCACTTATTTCATTGAGCCCTTTCGGGTTGAGGGTATCCAGTTGGTATATCCAATATACCTCTCTTTTTTGCAGCCTCTCAAACCTATTGAACGGATTGTCAGGGACATAATCAATAGGTGTAATTTTAAAGGGATGTTTCTCTTTTTGTGGGGTTAATGCGCAGTGCCTTGAAATGCTATGTTTCATATAACCCCTCTTGATATTATATCTATGTTGGTTAACCCTGCAATGTAGGGCTTGTGTTGTGCGGCCCACATACTGTAGCCCACAAGCACATTCTATTAGGTAGATAACAAAGGTTGAGTGGCAGGTGAGATGGTATTTTATCCCGAATTCTGTTCCATTATACTTAGAAGAGAAGGACGTTCTTCCATGTGTGATTGTTTTACAGCATAGACAGTTTTTGGCTCCACATTTATAACTCCCCACTATTTTTTCTAACGCTTTTTTGGTCAATAAGGTTTCTGATTTATTGTGCTGTTTGGGTCTGCTTGGTGCCAGGATATTCTTAATGGTGGGGGCTCTTCTATATGTAATTTTTGGTTTTTTTGTGAGATATTTTTCTAGGTATGGATCCTGTATCAGGATATACCAATATTTCTCTAAGCTTTTTTGTATCTGTTTGTTGGAAGTGTTATATTGGGTGACAAATCTTATTTCTTTTGTCCTCTGTGGCAATTTTTGTTTGGTTATTAGGGATTCTTCTTGTGTCAGTAATCCACTCCTCTCAATTGCGTTTTTAATGAGTTGTTTTGGATACCCTTTTTCTTTGAATCTTTTTTCCAGTATACTTGTTTGGGTTTTGAAGTCACTGTTATTGGTACAGTTCCGTCTAATCCTCTTGCATTGGCTGAAAGGTATGTTTTTCAACCATTTTTTATGGTGAAAACTTGAGAAGTGGATGTAGCTGTTCGTATCGACCTTTTTAAAAAATGTTTTCGTACATAACTGATTATTTTCAGAGGAGACTATTATGTCTAAAAACTCCATTTCCGATTTATTATAGTTGAGGGTGAAAGTTATCCCCCATTTAGTGTTATTAAGTGACTCACAGAACTTTTTTGCTGTTGTTTCATCCCCTTCCCAGATAAAGAACAAATCATCAATATACCTTTTATAGTATTTGATGTGTTTATGGAAAGTAGGGTGGTTGGATATGAATCTGCTCTCAAACTCCCCCATAAACAGATTATGTCCCTGACAATCCGTTCAATAGGTTTGAGAGGCTGCAAAAAAGAGAGGTATATTGGATATACCAACTGGATACCCTCAACCCGAAAGGGCTCAATGAAATAAGTGAAACCATAATATAATGGTCTACTTGAAAAATAACCAATAATACTTACCATCTAATTACTGCTTATCCCCCAATGTGAACCATTGCACTATTCGCATTGCCCTGCCACCTGAAACCATCCCACAAATCATTTATTAGGAACGTTTGCGGGAATATAACCATCTATGGATATGCATGACAGCGTATCTGTGGATGCGTGTATATGTGTATGCATGTAGTGGTGTATATGTATATATATGTATATACGTGTGCATACAGGTATGTTTGTATGTATGTATGTAAATATGTACAAATAATAATTGCCATATATTAACTGGGTCTCACCCTGTTATCATATCAATTACGGTGACAACATCATTACCAGCATATAGATGTTGGAAATATTACACAAAAATATGTCAAAATATGTCAAAATGATAATACGTTTGCCCTATAGAATGGCCTCCTGGAGCGCAGCACAAGATCTTGAGAGAGACATCGCAGCGCATTACCTACCCCCACAAGATGAACTCTGCCAAAGGGCACAGTGTGTCAAATATAGGTTCACCATTAACATGGGATACGAAGTGGGAGTCCCAATACAGCGAGCCAAACATAGGACTTCAAGGAAAATACCAGGGAGAAGTAGGGGAAGTAAATCACAGTTAGACCCCAGCGATACGGGGAGAACCCGATGGATACACAATAATATGAGAAATAGAAACAGACACATTGAAACAGCTCAAGGATATTAAGACACATATCAACAAATACTATACAAAGAAAGTATATATTTTAACTGCTCGAAAATGTTTTTATTTATTTATTATGGAGAGGTACGGGCTCATTATACAAAAACACGCCCAGCCTTTGAACTCCACCTTTAGAATAACGAGCGCGCCGAAACTGTGTATAAAAGGCCGACTATGTACCATGCGGTTATACCGCTTTTATTGTCCTGAGGAAGAGGGCTGTACGCCCTTGAAACGCGTAGACTAATAAAGAAGAATCAATTTTTATCTTATCCTATTGTCATCCCTGCTGACAGCGCCGTAACAAGTGGTTTCCATTAAGCCTATTTTTTTGGCTATTATTTGAATCTTGAATTGTCTTCACATCCCCTGGAGGGAGGAGGAGGAGACCGAGGCAGCAGCACAGCAACTCCCAGCGCTGGTGGGAAAAATACCAGCCGAGCATGTACAGCTGTTGTGACTCTTCACAACAACATTCGGTAAGCTGATATTTACTTTATCTTACCTAAAATACCGGTGATATCACACAAGGGGCGCTGTTTCTTTTCTGCTTTTTTCCTATATACATTTAAGCGTCAGAATAAAAGAGACTTAAACGTGTCCGTGAGCATACTAGGTAGGTGATATTTAAAATGTTTATATTATACCTATAATAATGTATTTGCACTATTTACCATATATATATATGTCTCGAATATTCGCTCTGCCTCTGAGGAGTGCACGCCGCGGCCTTTACTCGTACGTGCCTGCGTATTACGTAATCGCTTAGACAATAGTACGCTGAGATTCGTAAGCTATTTGTACGCTCATGCGTACGTCTTCTAAGAAGTTGCGTACATTTTGTAAATGAACGTTCGTTATTAGTGAGCGAATGTTCGCTAATAGCACATAATAACATATATTTTGTACGCAAATACAACAAATCTATTCGTCGAATATACGAATTTTAGGAAAAGTTCGGCGAATAATTTTTTGAATGATTCGCTCATCTCTACTTTGCATGCAAGTTGAAAAACTGAAGAATAACATATAGCATCTGACCCACTGACTTGAATGAACCAATCCTGGTTAAAAAAAAAAAAAAAGGATGAGGATAGAACATGATGTGATTTTTCTTGAACTGACAGATGGTCAGTGAACAATGTTCATCTCCATATACCCATTGAAATGAATGGGTCAGATGCTGTCCTTTCGCAAAATGGAACGCATCCAAATGTAACGCTTGTGTGAAATTAGCTTTACAAGTGTAAGCAAAAGGAAGCAGTTTGTCTTAAGAATTTCTTTAAGCTTCTGATGGAGGAGTCACCTTGCTTCAAAGGTCTACAGTTGTGCAGGCGCAATACTATCCTTAATGACTGCGTTCATCCAAACAGCCACTAACTCATCCTTAATGATGACTTGAAATCAGAGTGTAACGTGCTCTTTAACACAATCACCAAGTTCATTGAAAGAATTTCTCATCTATAATTACTACTGTGGCATGTCTCAATATAGACACAATTAAACCTTGATGTTCATTGAAGACTACACAATCTAAGGGTCCTTTTACACAGACTGATGATCTGTCAGATTATCAGGGAAAAACATTTGTATAAATGCTCATTCCTAATAACTGGCCAGAGTAAAAGGTGCTCATCGATCGGGTGATCGTGTTGTTCTGCTGGCATGTGAAATCATTGAGACAAACTTACTAAATGCTTATTCACATGTTAGTATCTGATCAGGGATTTCTATCAGTGATTGTGAGCCAAAACCAGTAGTGGAGACAGGGAAAGATCTGAATCTGTGCTGTGTTTAGAGCAGCACCTGGTTTTGGCTCAGAATCACTGATGAAAATCACTGACCAAACACTGACTATATGAATAAGGCATAATAGTGTTGTACTTTACATTGTCTAGTTGCTCGGTTTTTGTTCCCTAAAGGGATATCTGGCTTTTACTATGTTGAAGATCAATAACTGGGGCTCCACGGTTAGTTTGCATATTAAATTTCCCAGGGAGCTTTGCATTTTGGATTGCTGCATTGAGACTGTTAAATGAGGCTCTGCAGTATTCTTTGTAGCCAAATGCGGATCCGCAAAACACAGATGCAGACCGCGTGTGTTTGGCAATTTGAGAAGCGTAACGATCCACTCATTATAGAAATGCCTATTCTTGTCTGCAAAATTGATAAAAATAGGAGACGTTCTATTTTGTATTTTGTCGGCCGTGATACATAGCAACGGATGCAGACAGCACACAGAATGCTGTCTGCATCTTTTGCGGCCCCATTGAAGTGGGTGCGGACCAAAACAACGGTCATTTGCATGATGCCTAAATGTTAGACAAATTTACTATTCTGACGCATGGACCTTAATGTAAATGTGGAGTCTGATAAACCCTTCATCAGATTTATGATAGTATTTTGCCCGTGCATCACAAATTATATCCATGCGCCAAAAAACTTGGCATAGATTTACTCCAAAAATTCACCAATTTTGGTGCAAAAAGGCAGAAAAAGCTTAGAAAAGTGTGTAAAATGGTTAGTAAATGTGAGGCAAAGCATGCATGCCAGATTTCTGGGCCAAATTGCACCAAAAAAGGGTGCATTTTCATAAGTAAAACCACCATGCTTTTCCTATGCAGGAGATCGTGCTGCCTAAATAACAATCTGCTGCACAGGAACCATGATTTCCTATAGGACAAGCGATTGCTGCATTGATCACTTGTCTTCATGTTCTATCATTTTAAGTATGGAGGGCCCCACTGAAATGAATGGCTCCGCATCCAATCTAAAAAAAATGCACATCAGATATAGACCACAGTTGTATGCATAAGCCCTTACTCTGCTTGGTTTATATTTTTTATATGACTGTCGTATTTAACCCCTTCCCGACCAGCGCCGTACATGTACAGCGCTGCGGGAAGGGACTTGCCGCCCAGCGCCGTACTAGTACGGCGCTCTGATCGGGCGGGTGCAGGAGCTGCGCCCGCCGGATCAGCTGCGGGGGACCGGCTGTGCCCAGTAGCCGGACCCCTGCTGCGTACGCCCGCATCGGTGTTTTCACTGATGCGGGCGTATTAACCCTCGATGTGCCGAGGTCAGCGCTGACCGCAGCACATGCGATGCGGGAGGAAGGGGAGTCCATCGGGCCCCCGCGCTGCTGTGACGGGGACCCGATGGCTTGGATAGCAGCCCGATGCCTTCCTTAGGCATGCTATCCCTGAAATATTTTGCCACAAATTTACTACTGTCATGAAGCACAATATGTGACGAGAAAACAATCTTAGAATGGCCTGGATAAGTAAAAGCGTTCCAAAGTTATTACCACATGAAGTGACACATGTCAGATTAGCAAAAAATGGCCTGGGCAGGAAGGTGAAAACAGGCCCAGGGTTGAAGGGGTTAAGTTAGTTAGGCAATAAAAGACAACACAAACAATAAATGGAACAGTATAACAGTTGTAAAATAAAATCTAATTTTGGAACAAAAAGAGATAAATAATGTTATGCACTCAGAAAATCACAGAGTAAGGACCCTTGCACACGACCATATGCGCTCCGAGACATACGGTCCGTGAGTGGCCATATGTCCCGGAGCGGCATTGATCGTGGGCACGGGAGCACACAGCATCATAGTTTACAATGATGCTGTGCACGTCGGGCCACCCTCGGGACTATTGTCCTGTACTCATATGATCTTATCATCCTGTGGGCGACCCAACGTACATAGCATTTAGAGATAGGATGCATTGTGCATCCTTTTTATTATTTCAAGACCCCCTCATATTTATCTGGCAACATGCTCGTACTTTCAGATTTGTCTCATGTGGATGTGTTCCATTCATTAACCCCTTCCCGACATATGGCGTAATAGTATGTCATAGCGGGAGGTGACGTCATGCTGATCGGGCGGGCACGGCTCCAATGCCTGCCCGATCAGTGGGGGGGCCCGGCAGTCACTGAGAGCCAGGCCCCTGCTGTATCCACCGGAATCACTGTAAAAGCGATGCAGATGGATTAGCCCCTTCTATGCAACTGCCCTGGGGGAAAAAATGGTTAGACGGCTGGAGGAGCTTTTAAACTAGGATCCGGGGGTGGGTGGGGGGTAATACTAATAAGGGGGTAGATAGTGTAGATAGTGAGTGGGTCATAGGAGGGGACAGTGGGGGTTATTGGGGGTTGGAATTAGTGAGGAATATAGGGAGAATATTGGGCAAAACATCAACCAAAGTAACCCAAAAACCCCAGATATTCACTTCACAGGTAATAGTAATTTAAAAAGGGGGGTAAAAAATATACTTAGACCTCTTAAGTGTATGTACACTAATGCCAGAAGCCTGACTAATAAAATTGGTGAACTGGAATTAGTGATGTGTTAGGAGGACTATGACATAGTGGGAGTAACTGAGACATGGCTGGATGATAGCTATGACTGGGCAGTTAATGTACAGGGTTACAGTCTGTTTAGAAAGAATCGCCAAAACCGGAGAGGGGGAGGGGTCTGCCTTTATGTAAAGTCCTGTCTAAAGCCCACTGTCACGTGTGGGCTTGCGTCTGGTATCAGACGTTCTGCACGGCTTTCAAGAGTGACATAATTTGACATGCTTTTCCCTTGGTTGCTGTTCACCACACCCCTTCCCCTCAGCTGTTGCCGCTGTGGTAATTATCTTTCTCCTATTTACCCCTTCCTCTCCCAGTATCCCTTGCGGTTTATACTTTCTGCCTACTTAGTAGTGTGTGGTGTGGATCTCGGCTGAGATCCGGTTGTTGTGATATCTGCTTAAAGATAAGTGACTTTTTCCCTTTTGTGGTTTTCCTTTTGGAGACTCCTGTTCGTCCTTACTCTTGGAGGAACGGGTTTACTCTTTCTTGTCACTAGCTGCAGGGTTCTTTAGGGTGCATTTATTATTAGGTTCCTGTGAATGAACTCTCCTACCACCCAGGATTGTTCATACTGGTAGTCAGTCAGGGCCTAGTTTCAGGATTCCCTGCAGGAGGTGACCATTTCCCTGGTTTAGGTCTGTTCCCTTCCCTCGTACGCTCGGTGTGGCTATTCCCTCCACACCAGAGCGTGACACCCACACTCCGGGTAGATATAAGTGAGGGACATGAATATGTGGAGTCACTGTGGGTAAAAATAAATGGAGCCAAAAACAATAATAAAATACTAATAGGAGTTTATTATAAACCCCCTAGTATACCAGAGCCCATAGAAAATCTACTTCTAAATGAAATAGACGAGGTGGCAAATCATAATGAGGTCATTATTATGGGGGATTTCAACTACCCAGATATAGACTGGGAAACTGAAACCTGTATATCTCATAAAGGAAACAGGTTCTTGGAAATAACCAAAGACAATTACCCTTTCCCAACTGGTTCAGGACCCAACTAGAGGGACGGCCATACTGGACTTAGTATTAACCAATAGACCTGACAGAACAACAGATGTGCAGGTTGGGGGACACCTGGGAAATAGTGACCATAATATAATAACCTTCCAACTGTCATTCAAAAGAGCGTTTTTTCAGGGAGGAACAAAAATACCAAATTTCAAAAAAGCTAAATTTAGCCAACTAAGAGAGGCCATAGGCCTAACTAACTGGGACAAAGTCCTCAAAAATAAAAATACAGCCACAAAATGGGATATTTTTAAAATCATCCTAATATTTAATTGTGAGAGGTACATACCTTATGGGAATAAAAGGTTAACCCCTTAATGACCGGGCCATTTTGCACCTTCGTGACCAGACTGATTTTTGCTAATCTGACATGTGTCAGTTTATGTGGTAATAACTTTGGAACGCTTTTACTTATCCAGGCCATTCTGAGATTGTTTTCTCGTCACATATTGTGCTTCACGACAGTAGTAAATTTGTGGCAAAATATTTCATTTTTATTTATAAAAAAATAGCAAATTTAAAAAAAATTTGGAAAAATTAGCAAATTTCCAAATTTCAATTTCTCTTCTTTCAAAATAAATAGTAATACCTCCAAAAATAGTTATTATTTTACATTCCCCATATGTCTACTTTATGTTGGCATCATTTTATAAATGTCATTTTACTTTTTTAGGACGTTAGAGGGCTTAGAAGTTTAGAAGACATTTTTCAAATTTTCACCAAATTTTCCAAAACCATTTTTTTAAGCACCAGTTCAGATGTAAAGTGATTTTGAGTGGCTTACATAATGAAACCCCCCATAAATGACCCCATTTTAGAAACTACACCCCTCAAATAATAAAAAACTGCTGTTACAAACTTTGTTAACCCTTGAGGTGTTCCACAAGAATTAAAGGAAGATGGAGGTGAAATTTCAAAATTTCACTTTTTTGGTAGATTATTCATGTTAATAATTTTTTTCTTGCAACACAGCAAGGGTTAACAGCAAACTAAACCTCAATATATATTGCTCTGATTCTGCAGTTTACAGAAATACCCCATATGTGGTGGTAAACGTTTCTATGGGTTTGTGGCAGTGGTCAGAAGGGAAGGAGCGCCATACAGATTTTGGAGGCAGATTTTGCTAAAATAGTTTGTAGGCACCATTTTGTAATTGAGAGACCCTGACGTACCCCTACAGTGGAAACCCTCAAAAAGTGACCCCATTTTGGAAACTACACCCTTCAACGAATATATTAAGGGGGGTACTGGCCACTTTGACCCCCTAAGCGTTTTACGGAATTTGGAAACACTTGGCTATGAAAATGAAAAGTTTCATTTCTTCCAATAAAATGTTGCTATAGCCCCAATTTTTTTTATTTGCATAAGGGGCAACAGGAGAAAAGCACCCCATAATATGTTACCCATTTTCTCCTGAATACGGCAACACCCCATATGTGGTGGTAAACTGCTGTGGGGGCACATGGCAGGACTCAGAACAGAAGGAGTGCCATATGGATTTTACAACACAGATTTTGATGGATTGGTTTGCAGGAGCCATTGATTTTTATTTTTTTGAGCTATTGTCTTATGTAGGGGCTCATTTTTTGCAGGATGAGGTGAGGTTTTCATTGGTACCATTTTGGGGTAAATACGCCTTTTTGTTCGCTTGGTATTACTCTTTTTGTGAGTCAAGGTGAAAAAAAATAGCTGTTTTGGCATAGTTTTTTTTAGCATTTTTTTTACAGCATTCACCTGAGGGGGCAAGTCATGTGATATTTTTATAGAGCAGGTTTTTACGAATGCGGCGATACCCAATATGTCTAACATTTTTATTATTGTTAAGTTTTACACATTAGATGCATTTTAGAACAGAATTAAATCTTGTTTATGTGTTGCCATTTTCAGAGAGCCATTTTTTTTATTTTTCGGGCGATTGTCTCAGGTAGGGTATCATTTTTGCAGGACAAGATGACGGTTAGATTAGTACCATTTTGGGTTAAATACATCTTTTTGATCGCCTGTTATTACACTTTTTGTGAGGGAAGAGGGGAAAAAATGGCTATTTTGGCATAGTTTTTTATTTATTTTTTTTACAGCATTCGCCTGGGGGGCCATCTCATGTAATATTTTTATAGAGCAGGTTGTGACGGACGTGGCGATACCCAATATGTCTAACATTTTTATTTTTGGAAAGTTTTACACATTAGATGCATTTTTGAACAGAATAAAATCTTTTTTTTATGTTGCTATTTTCTGAGAGCCATATTTTTTTTATTTTTTGGGCGATTGTCTCAGGTAGGGTATCATTTTTGCAGGACAAGATGACGGTTTGATTGGTACCATTTTGGGTTAAATACACCTTTTTGATCGCCTGCTATTACACTTTTTGTGAGGGAAGAGGGAAAAAAATGGCTATTTTGGCATAGTTTTTTATTTATTTTTTTTACAGCATTCGCCTGGGGGGCCATCTCATGTAATATTTTTATAGAGCAGGTTGTTACGGACGTGGCGATACCCAATATGTCTAACATTTTTATTTTTGGAAAGTTTTACACATTAGATGCATTTGTGAACAGAATAAAATCTTTTTTTTTGTGTTGCTATTTTCTGAGAGCCATATTTTTTTATTTTTCAGGCGATTGTCTTAGTTAGGGTCTCATTTTTTGCGGGACAAGATTACGGTTTGATTGGTACCATTTTGTGGTACATACGCTTTTTTGATCGCCTGCTATTACACTTTTTGTAAGGGAAGGTGACCAAAAAATGTCTGTTTTGGCACAGTTTTTTTTTTTTTTTTTACTGCGTTCACCTGGCGGGGTGGATGACATGATATTTTTATAGAGCCGGTCGATACGGACGCGGCGATACCTTTCTTTTTTCACCTTTTTTTTACCATTTTTTTTAACTTTTTTTTTTTTAAAATGGGTTATTTTTTTTTTTTTAACTTTTATTATTATTATTATTTATTTATTTTTACTTTATTTTTTAACTTTTCATTTTCCACTTTAACTTTTGGGGGTCTGATCACCTTTACAATGCATTACAATACTTTTGTATTGTAATGCATTGGCTGTAAGTGTATTACTCAGTGTAATACACTTACAGCCTGCTTCCTGTGCGATCCAGGGTGCGATTCACGCCCGTGTGAAAGGGGCCTTACACTGTGTAACACGCTAATAGGCAATGTATTACAATACAGATGTAATGTAACACACTGCAGAGGGGATCAGAGCCACAAAAGCTGAAGTCCCAGAGTGGGCCAGAAATAAAGTAAAAAAAGTAAAAAGAAAAAAAAAGTAAAATTAATTCAAATAAAAAAGCCTCTTTCACTGATTTTATAATTAAAAATAGAAAAAAAAGAAAACAGACACATATTAGGTATCACCGATTGCATAATGACCGGTTCTATAAATATATAGCATAATCTACCCTGTCAGATAAACCCCAGAAAAAATAAATAACTAAAAACTGTTCCAAAAAAGCCATTTTTTTGTCACTTTACATCATAAAAAGTGCAACACCAAGTGATATGCACACCAAAATAGTACCAAACCGTCACCTCATCCCGCTTAAAATGAGTCCCTGCATAAGACAAACAGACAAAGAAAAAACAATCTATGGCTCTCAGAATATGGAGACACTAAAATATATTTTTTTTTTCAAAAATGCTTTATTATGTAAAACTGAAACAAACAATAGACATATATGATATTGCTGCATCTGTAACAACCACTCTGTAAAATTAGCACATGATCTAACCTGCTTCTTCTGCGCCCTGCCATGTGCCCATGCAGCAGTTTACCACCACATGTGGGGTGTTTCTGTAAACTGCAGAATCAGGGTGATAGATATTGAGTTTTATTTGACTGTTAACCCTTGATGTGTTACAGAAAAAAAATGATTAAAAATGGAAAATCCGCCAAAAAACTGAAATTTTCCTTTAATTCTTGTGGAATACCTAAAGGGTTAACAAAGTTTATAAAATCAGTTTTGAATAACTTCAGGTGTGTAATTTCTAAAATGGTGTCATTTATGTCTGGTTTCTACTATGTAAACCCCACAAAGTGACTTCATAACTGAACTGGTCCTTAAAAAGTGGGTTTTGGAAATTTTCTTAGAATTTTAGTACCAATTCTTTAAATTTTTAAGCCTTCTAATGCCAAAAAAATAAAATAACATTTTCAAAATGATGCCAACATAAAGTACACAGATGGGGAATGTTAAGTAATAAATATTTTATGAAGTATCACTTTCTGTCTGTTCAATTTCTGAGAAATAGAAATTTTGAAAATTTATCAAAATTTTTGTTACGTTAGATTTTTTAATAAATAAAAGTGAAATATATTGACTCAAATTTATGATTATCATGAAGTACAATGTGTCATGAGAAAACAATCTCAGAATTGCTTGGATTAGTAAAAGTGTTTCAAAGCTATTACCACATAATCGGACACATGTCAGATTTGCAAAAAATGGCCTGGGCAGGAAGATGAAAACTGTGCTAGATGTGAGGTCTGTGTGTCCAGAATGCTAATATGTTCACTAGCTCTCAAATAGCGTCATAGCTCAATGATGCATAACCTGCAGTCTAGGAGTCACATATGGCCCACACTGAGATGACTTCTAGGTATAGAGGAAATGTAGCCAGTATTCAGTATGTAGCCAGTATCCTCTTTTCCCCAGAACCTTCTCAAAGTTGCTGCAGGGACCCCCCAGATTCAATCATCTGGTAGCATCCTGCTGCTGTGTGAGCAGGTAATATTTGAATGTATTCGTACAGTGAGCCCCCAAAATAGATTTTACTGGTGGACCCTAGGCACCCCAGTCCGACACTGCTAATGCTAGGCTGTGTGGTTACCTCCCTAATGCAGCACCACTGGCGTCACTCCATTACTATGACAACCAGTCCAGCTGAAAGTGGGACTGATCAGCCTATCAGGAAGATGGGTCAATAAGGCTCAGCGCCATGTGCTTCCTGTTGGTGAGTTATATAAATGGGCAACTACTGGCCACAGTTGCCTGTGATTGGTCTTCCTGCCTCATAAGCTTTGATCTATGACCAGCTGCCTGTTTTTGGCCTTGCTTCTGTCTGCTGACCAGGCTTGGTATATGTCCCTGCGTGTTATCTCTCCTTTGGTTCTGGACATGACTTTTGTCTGACAACCCCTTTACCCAGATTAGGTCCTGCGCATTTAGTTATGCTAGAACTGTTCCCTAGTTGGGGGCCTCTATTTAGGTTGGATTGTCTAAGTAGGTAGGGACAGTGGTCTGAATGGAGTATAGCGCTGCACTACCTAACGTGAAAGAATAACAGGCCTCACCAAACTTCTCTGCAGTGTTTTCCTTTTCTGGCATGGATCCTCTGCTGGGCTTAGTAGACCAAATTCACAGTCTCACCAAGCAGATCCAGGAACTTGCAAAAATCATCCAAAACCAGAAAACTACTCAGTCTCCACCCCTAGTGACTGTTCCCTCATAGCACCTACAGCCCGAAGTTGCCTGATCGCTTTGTGGGTGATAGGAAGCACTTTGTTGAAAATTATAGTTTCTTCTTAGGCTTAATTCTTTACTTTCAGGATCCATATCTCACTATCCACTACAGCTTCAAATGTGAAACTACCATAATTTTATAGACAATCATCTTGGCTATCTCATACTTAAACTGGACAACTATTTAGCATGATTAGTTATGCAGATTTTTGTCAAGTAACTGTGTAACTGAGTAACTTTTGCTCACAAAATTCAAAATTTTTATTATTATGTAAATCAACTTTTGGCTTTCAACACTGCCTGATTCCTTCTGGGCATGCTGTCGATCAGATTCAAATATGTCTCGACCCAAAATCTGTTCCCAGGTCTCTTCTACACGTTCCCAGTGTTGGTGCATACTGGTCGATTCACTTGTGTACGAATACAGCTTTTTCTTCAACTCTACCCACAAGTGTTCGATTGGGTTGAGGTCTGTGGACTGTTGGGGCCAATCCAGCACCTCCACTTTATTGTCATTGAACCATTTTTTCACCAATCTCGACGTATGCTTCGGGTCGTTGTCCTGCTGGAGAACTATTGTTGTCCTTTTACGGAACGACAAGTTAGGGAATGCAGAAATGCTTTGATTCTTGTCTGCTTCCCCTCGTACAGTAATGCAAAAGGTGTTTCCCATCTTGCTGGTCACTACTCTTGGAACTGGTTCCCTATGAGTCAAAATCCAACTTTTTAGCAAGCCTTGGAATATGACAAGGGAAAATAGCCTGGCTAGATATCCATTTCCCCTTGTCATATTCCAAGGCTTGCTAAAAATTTGGATTTTTACTCATAGGGACCATATTCCAGAGGTGGAGCTAATGAGATGATTCTCTATTTCCCATGGAGCATTGCCAAAAAGTCTACATAGCATGGAGCACTTCCAGTAAGTCTCCACACAGGGCTGGACTCTTTAAGGAGACTCAGTAATCTACTTAACCCTTTCACGACCGGAGGTTTTTTCGGTTCTGCATTTTCGTTTTGCGCTCCCTGCCTTCAAACAGCCATAACTGTTTTATTTTTCTGTTCACATAGCTGTATGAGGGCTTGTTTTTTGCGGGACAAGTTGTACTTTCCAACGCCACCATTTAATATTACATATGGTGTAGTGGGAAGCGGGAAAAAAATTCCAAATGGGGTGAAATTGCAAGAAAACCGCTATTCCGCTACAGTTCTACGGGTTTCTTATTTACAGCGTTCGATGTGCATTAAAACTGACCGGTTACTTTCATTCTACTGGTCAGTACGAATCCGGCAATACCTAATATGTATAGTTTTTCCTGCGTTTAGATGGTGATAAAATAATTAGAAAGTTGCCCTTTTTTTTTTTTTTTCCTTGTCATATCTTGACCCCTATAACGTTTTGGTATTTATGTGTACAGAGCTGTATGGGGGCTCATTTTTTGCGGGACGATCTGAAGTTTTTATTGATACCATTCTGGGGTGTGTATGACTTTTTGATCACTTTTTATTTAATTTTTTTTAGAAAAAAAAAGGGACAAAAAACTGCGAATCGCCATTTGGACGCTTTTTTCTGCCACACAATTCGCCGTATTGAAATTTTTTTTTTCTATTTTAAAAGTACGGGCGTTTTCGGTCACGGTGATACCCATGATGTCTATATTTATTGTTATTTAGGTATTTATTTTTTACTTATACGGAAAGGGGGGTGATTTGAACTTTTATATCTTTTTTATTTTTTACATATTTTTTAACATTTTTTTTTAATTTTTCTGTGATTATTTTAAAGCTCAAATATCATCTGATCTATTGTGTTTTGTTTTTTTTCTTTATGAGCAATCATGGATTTACTAGATGCAGTTAAAACCATGAATTGCTCATTTCTTATCCTGGCCTGCCATCTAGTGGCCAGAATAAGAATTGCAGTTTGAAAACTGTAATCCTCACCAGCGAGGATTACAGTTTTCATATGGTGTACAGACACCCCGATTGGCCAATCGGGGCGTCTGTACACCACCCAGAAGCGTGGGCTTCCGGGTTCAGACGCATCCTGATGCCGTGATCACGTGTGATCACGGCATCAGTAAGGCCCAGGAAGTCTCCGCAGACGGAGGTAAGATGCGGCAAGTCTCTGCTGTTAGAAACAGCAGAGACTTGCCGGCCATGACGCCCGCCGCACCCGCGATCGGGCGTCATGTCCCCGCACCGCCCGCGCGCCGTACATGTACGGCGGCGGTCGGGAAGGGGTTAAACTCCTATAGCAAAATATGAATATCTTCTCCATTGTGTTAACAGACACTGATGCTGAGGAGTGTGGGATATTCCCCTGCAGAGTGTCGGTGAGTTCATTCCTCCTGCACTACTACACAGCCTGTGTGATTTACTGTACCTCACTTTGCTTTCCTCCCTATCTAGACAATGATACAATTCAGCCTGTGTAATGCACCTTTTCTTAGATTGTCTCACTTCAGCAAGTGGCATTTATCATTATTATTATTTTTTATTATCAAAGTGCCATTCATTCCATAGCACTGTACATATGATAAGGGGTTTATATACATAATACAGACAATTGCACTGAGCATGAACAAGGCAAATTACAAAATGGTACAGAAGGAGAGAGGGCCCTGCCCGCGAGGGTTTACAATCTACAAGGGATCATGGGACCATGGGAGAGCACATAGGCTAGTGTTTTTCCTATATTATGCAAGCACGACCACCATTAATGGACTGTAGGGTGGTGGAAACGAGCAGTGTATAATGTGATGTTAAAATGAATCAAGCCAGCAAAGGAAGCAATATGGCTAATAGCACTACTTTAGTAAGTGCCTTGTACTAACTCTCTCTACATAATAAATGCTATTTGGGTGCTTTCCCCCTGTTCACTGTGATATTACATGTACGACGTCCTCCCCTCCTTGCTGCTATCTGAGAGAAGGGAGGAGTAGAGCAGTAAAAGCCAACTCAGAAAGGAGATGTTTGTGCTGTGGGAACAATGTAAGAAACAGTAGGACAGTTAGTTGTGTGAAGGAATTATGCGGACTCTACAACAGGGATAGGCACTCCAGCTGCTGTGAAACTACAACTCCCAGCATGCATAACAACTATGCTTTTCTCCGAACTCCCATAGAAATGAAATGTAGTTTTGCAGCAGCTGGAGTGCCAAAGGTTGCTTATCCCTGCTCTACAACTTCAAAACAATAGAACTGTAGAACTGTTTAGAAAGCTGCAGATAAAACAAAATTAGGCTACTTTCACACCAGCGTTTTTGTTGGATCTGTCATGGATCAGCAAAAACGCTTCTGTTTTGATAATACAACCGTCTGCATCCGTTATGAACAGATCAGGTTGTATTATCTTTAACATAGCCAAGACGGGTCTGTCATGAACACCATTGAAGGTCATTGACTTACATTGTGTGTCAGGACGGATCCGTCTTGCTCAGCACCACATCAAGGACAGAAAAACGCTTCTTGCGGCGTTATTCTGTCCGAGATGGGGATGCAACCAAACAGAGCGGAATGCATTCTGGTGCATTCCATTTCGTTCAGTACAGTTTTGTCCCCATTGACAATTAATGGGGGCAAAATGGAAGTGTTTTCCCCCGCTATTGAGATCCTATGATGGATCTCAATAGCGGAAAGGGAAAGCACAATTGTGAAAGTAGCCTTGATTGCAAGCTTGTTGATAGCCTTTAAAGAGGTTATCCAATCCCTAAACTGCCTCTTCATATGCCCGGGCCCCTGACAGAGGTTGACATTGAGCGAATGAAAATATCCGGTGTCAGGGGAGCCAGCCAATAGCCACAATGGGAACGAGAGCCTCCCGGTCGTCAGTAGCGGTAAGGTAAGTATAACCTCTGTCAGAGGCCCGGGCGTATAGGGAGGCATTTTATGGATTGGATAACCCCTTTAATGTTAAAAAGTAATATAGTTAAAACGGTTGAAAAAATACATACTGTAATGCCTTATTCACACAGTCAGTGTTTGGTCAGTGATTTCCATTAACACAGAACAGGTGCAGATTTTTCCCTTATACCTCATTTTGACTGACCCATTGACTCACAATCACTGATGAAAATCACTGACTGAACACTGATGTGAGAATGAGGCTTAAGTCTATCAAGTTCAAACAAGGGATGTGAATTTTGGAAAAGGGGAGTGAGTCTCAGACTTTTATACATTTTCATAAGCATTAATGTTATTTCATTTTAAGAATTCATCTAGGCTTTTTTCAAAACTGTGACCACATTCTGATGTAGTCTATTCAACTGATTTACAGATCCTACAGTAAAGAAGTCTTGACGACTCTGGAGAATGAACATTTTGTTCTCTAAACGGAGACGGCGCCCCCTTGTCTTTTCTGGGGATTTTACATAGAACAGCTTTTCACCATATTTTTTGTACATCCCATTTATATATTTGTATACGTTATGTCACAAACTTACATGTCCGGTCTCCAGCAGTGAGATCTCCAGCTTCCGCTCACTGTCATGTATATCCTGGTGGATAGGGTTAGTTATTCAGCCTGCCAATGGTACTGCAGGATCACTGTCAGGAGGGAGAAGTGAGGGCAGCAGCTGGAAGCCCAGCCATCTTTACAGTCATTACTGCACTGTGCTGTAAAGATGGTTCTGCCTTAGCAAGGCTCATTTGAAAAGTGCTTCTAAGGGACATTTCAGGGCAAGCTTTATCATATAAATATACATCACTAAATAAAGTATATTATTAGAAAAAAATGTTTCCTATCACTGTCCCTACAAATTAGAAGAAAACATTAATTACAATTAATGGCAGTTGCACAATAATTTTCCACATTTGCCAGAATTTGAATATTTAAGATTTTTTGGGTACCTTGGTTATACCATTCTCTATCTACTCTATCTATCCCATATTGGTATTACCACTGTACCTCCCACCCACCCCAGATCCTAGTGTAAAAGCTCCTCCCGCTATCTAACCATTCTTTCCCCCAGCACATCTGTACCCTTTCCATTAAAGTGCAGCACGTCCCCACTGTAGAGCCTGTTACCGACAGAGAAGTCAGCCCTGTTTTTCATAAACCCAAACTCGTCCTTCTTGCACAGCTTCCGTGCCATTATTTAACTGCCACTTTAGTGACATTTGTGGCACTTGTAGTATTTCTGAAAACACTATTTTGGAGGTCCTGGACTTGAGCTTCTCTGCCTCTGGTACCAATGTGTACAATAACCACTGGGTCTTCCCCCAGCCCCACCCAGCAATCCATCTATCTGATCTACATTATGTCGAACCCGATAACCTGGAAAACAACCCAGAGTAACACCATGCTGCAATGATGCTGGTCCTGGGCTTACATGCCTAATATCAGCCAAATAGCCATAATTACTAGATTATTCCAGTTCAGGACTAGCCTCCCTGGCACTTTCCCCCCTAACCCCTCTCATAACTGTTACCCAGCTGCTGGGTAACAGTTATCTCGCCCTCCTCCACCCCCCTCCATTTCACTGCCCCCAGCAAGTGCTAGCACAATAAGGTCTAAACTTTTTCCAGGTTTTAAATGGTTCTGTATGTCGCAAGCTGCACATTTAGATCCAAAACCTGGGATTCCAAATATGAAACAAGTTTGCATCTAATGAAATGAAATGTATTCGCAACAGGTGTTCAAGGTATGCATACATTGCACAGGACACGCACTAAGGCCCCTTTCACACAAACTATATGGATTGTATCTGAATCTGTTCAGGAAGAACTGATGGTTTTGCATTAGAGATGAGCGAGCATACTCGTCCGAGCTTGGTGCTCGTTCGAGTATTAGGGTACTTGTAAGTGCTCGCTGCTCGGACGAGTATCTCGCCATGCTCGAGAAAAATGCAACTTCCGCATCGTGCTTTTTTGGCGCCCATAAACACAGCCAATCACAAGCCAGGAGACTCTACGGTACACCCAGCATCACGTGAGGCCCTTACATGTCGATAGCAGGGGTTGGCTGGCCTGATCAGGTGACCCTGGAATACACTAGTGACTGGCCGCGGTGCTCGGCTCAGATGCCGTCTGGATGTTGTTAGGGATAGAGCTGCTGCATTTCAGGGAGAGTGTTAGGGCCTGCATTTAGTTCTCTGTTAGGCAGGAATCACCCACAAAGAACCCAACAGCCCTTCTAAGGGCTACAAGACATTTTTTTTTTGTCTCCTGGCTTGGCTGGCTGGCACTAGTAGTGCAGCTATCGGCATATATAACCCCCTTTTTTTTAAATGTTATATCTCAGTGATACAAATCCATTGCACACAGCAGTGTGGAACCATTCTGTGTGTCACAGTTCAGTACACTCACTATTTTCTGTCCAGGTGACACTTTCTGTACGTCACTGAATACAACCATGTTGTTTTAGCTCAGTGATACAAATCCATTTCACACAGCTGCGTGTAACCTTTCTGTGTGTCACAGTTCAGCACACTCACTCCAATCCGTATATTCTGTCCAGGTGACACTTTCTGTACGTCACCGAATACAACCAAGTCATTTCCTGCCTGTCACGTATATAGCTTGATCCTAAAAATCTCTGTGCGACATTTGTCTGGGTCGCAGTCTAAATAGCCACCGTCAGTAGGGTGTCAGTCAGCTCTACCATAGTTTCTGCACGTCACATTCCCAAAAAAACAAAACTACAAAAAAATATAGAAAACAAAATATATAAAAAAAATTAGTTGTATTTGTTGTTTTAGCTCAGTGATACAAATCCATTTCACACAGCTGCGTGTAACCTTTCTGTGTGTCACAGTTCAGCACACTCACTCCAACCCATATATTCTGTCCAGGTGACACTTTCTGTACGTCATGGAATACAACCAAGTCATTTGCTACCTGTCACGTATATAGCTTGATCCTAAAAATCTCTGTGCGACATTTGTCTGGGTCGCAGTCTAAATAGCCACCGTCAGTAGGGTGTCAGTCAGAGCTACGATAGTTTCTGCACGTCACGTTCCAAAAAAAACAAAACTAAAAAAAAAATATAAAAAAAATATATAAAAAAAATTAGTTGTATTTGTTGTTTTAGCTCAGTAATACAAATCCATTTCACACAGCTGCGTGTAACCTTTCTGTGTGTCACAGTTCAACACACTCACTCCAATCCGTATTTTCTGTCCAGGTGACACTTTCTGTACATCACTTAATTAAACCAGACTGAACAAGTTTGTGGGTTTCAGTACACCAGGCCCGTTTATTTATTTATTTTTTTATATCATACACTTATATACAGAAAATGTTGAACCCCAGGGCTAAGGGTCGAGGACGAGGGCGTGGGCATTCAATTACTGCAGGGGGCAGAGGCCGTGGTCCTGGGCAGGGTGAGACAGTACCTGCTGATGAGGGAGCTGTGGAACTCCGCAGAGCTACACTCCCTAGCTTCATGTCTCAACTTACAGGGACACGTGGTAGAGGACTGTTGAAAACACAACAGTGCGAACAGCTGATCTCGTGGATTGTGGACAATGCTTCAAGTAATTTGTCCACCAGTCAGTCTTCCACGCAGTCCACCCACGTTTTTCCCGATGTGCGGTCCCAGCCCTACACCAGCACGTGTCATAGAACATCATCCGTGCCCTGACCAACGCTGTTTCTGAGAAGGTCCACCTAACCACGGACACGTGGACAAGTGCTGCCGGGCAGGGACACTATATCTCACTGACGGCACATTGGGTTAACTTGGTGGAGGCTGGGACCGAGAATGATCCTGGGGCCGCTCATGTACTGCCCACACCGAGGATTGCGGGGCCTACCTCGGTCCCAGTCTCTCAGACGTACTATGCCTCCTCCTCTTCCGACCCCTCCTCCACCGAATTACCATCCGTGGGCACGGCGCCTTCAGTCGGTAGCTCTAGGCGCAGTAGCAGTGCCATGGGTAAGCGCCAGCCGGCGGTGCTCAAACTGCTGAGCTTAGGTGACAAAAGGCACACCGCCCAAGAGCTGCTACAGGGCATCACGGCGCACATCAATGTGTGGCTGGCACCGCTGAACCTCAAGCCAGGCATGGTTGTGTGTGACAATGGGCGTAACCTGGTGGCGGCTCTGCAACTCGGCAGACTGACACATGTGACATGCCTGGCCCACGTGTTCAATCTCATAGTTCAGCGGTTCCTCAAGACATACCCCAATCTGTCTAATTTGCTCACCAAGGTGCGCCGCATCTGTGCGCATTTTCGCAAGTCGACCACAGATGCTGCCACTCTCAGGGCAGCGCAGCACCGCCTACAACTGCCCGCTCACCGACTGTTGTGCGACGTGCCCACGAGATGGAATTCCACATTAAACATGTTATCCAGAGTTTACCAGCAGCGCAGAGCGATTGTAGACTGCCAGATGTCAACTTCCACCAGAACTGGTAGTCAGGTCAGTCAGATTCCTCAAGTCTACAATGAGGAGTGGACGTGGATGTCTGATATCTGCCAGGTGTTGAGCAACTTTGAGGAGTCACCACAGATGGTCAGCGGCGATGCCGCCATTATCAGCCTCACCATCCCGCTGCTTTGCCTGTTTAAAAACTCACTGCTCAGCATCAAGTCGGATGCTTTGCGCTTGTCACAAGAGACGGTGGAGGAAGATACGTCGCTTGATAGCCAGAGCACCCTCCGGTCTGTTTCTCAGCGCATATTGGAGGAGGGGGATGAGGAGGAAGAGGAGGAGAATGTCGGCGAGACAGTAGAGGGTACCAGTGCTCAGTCCTTAACTCTTGAGCGTGTATGGGCTGAAGAGGAGGACTTGGAGGAGGAGGAGGAGGAGGAGGAAATGGAGAGTCAGGCCAGTGAGGAGAGGGAATTCTTGCGTGTTGGGACTCTGGCGCACATGGCAGACTTCATGTTAGGCTGCCTATCCCGTGACCCTCGCGTTAGAAGAATTTTTTCAAACACCGATTGCTGGGTGTTCACTCTCCTGCACCCACGGTACAAGCAGAACCTTTCCACTCTCATCCCTGCAGAGGAAAGGAGTATGAGAGTGAATAGATATCAACAGGCCCTGGTGCACAAGCTGAAACAATTCTTCCCATCTGACACCGCTAGCGGCAGAGGGCATGGTTCTGTGGGACAAGTAGCGGGGGAGAGGAGGCGAGCAGGCAGCTTGTCCAGCACTGGCAGGGGAACGCTCTCCAAGGCCTTTGCCAGTTTTATGTCACCCCAGCAAGACACTGTCACCTATCCCCAGTCTAGGCAAAGTAGGGGGGAGCTGTACAGAAAGATGGTGAGGGAGTACCTAGCTGACCATACCAACGTCCTTAGCGATCACTCTTCTCCATACAACTACTGGGTTTCAAAGCTGGACACGTGGCCTGAACTGGCGCTCTACGCCTTGGAGGTGCTGGCCTGCCCTGCCGCTAGCGTGCTGTCAGAGCGGGTATTCAGTGCAGCTGGTGGCGTCATCACCGATAAGCGTACACGCCTGTCAACTGACAGCGCTGACAGGCTGACGCTTATTAAAATGAACAAAGCCTGGATTTCACCGGAATTCAAATCTCCTACGGGGGAAAGCAGCTAAAATTTAACATTACTTATGTATCCGATTCCTCTTCTCTACTCCTCCTACTCCTCCTCCTCCTCCATATCATCTTTGCCTAACGCTGACCAAAAAAACGCCATTTTTCAGAGGTCCAAATGGCACTCTTTTACCACAATTTTTTAGGAGGGCCCCCTACAGGCCCTCTCTTCAAACAATTTTTTCGGAGGTCCACCTACAGGCCCTCTCTCCAAACAATTTTTCCGGAGGTCCACCTACAGGCCCTCTCTCCAAACAATTTTTCTGGAAGTCCACCTATAGGCCCTCTCTCCAAACAATTTTTCTGGAAGTCCACCTATAGGCCCTCTCTCCAAACAATTTTTCCGGAGGTCCACCTACAGGCCCTCTCTCCAAACAATTTTTCCGGAGGTCCACCTACAGGCCCTCTCTCCAAACAATTTTTCCGGAGGTCCACCTACAGGCCCTCTCTCCAAACAATTTTTCCGGAGGTCCACCTACAGGCCCTCTCTTCAAACAATTTTTTCGGAGGTCCACCTACAGGCCCTCTCTCCAAACAATTTTTCTGGAGGTCCACCTACAGGCCCTCTCTCCAAACAATTTTTCCGGAGGTCCACCTACAGGCCCTCTCTCCAAACAATTTTTCCAGAGGTCCACCTACAGGCCCTCTCTCCAAACAATTTTTCTGGAGGTCCACCTACAGGCCCTCTCTCCAAACAATTTTTTCGGAGGTCCACCTAAAGGCCCTCTCTCCAAACAATTATTCCGGAGGTCCACCTACAGGCCCTCTCTCCAAACAATTTTTCCGCAGGTCCACCTACAGGCCCTCTCTCCAGTTCCAGTTTCCAGTTTTATTTGCGAAAACTGCGTAAATTTTATTTTTGGGATAAGTGTGAAAAATAATATTACCTGCGTATCTATATTGCCCAACATTGGATTTGGTAGCAACTAGAAGACCAAACACATGCTGCCCACAGGGTTCCGCAAATTCCTGGTCCACAATGTCAAGGAGCTCGAGGTTCTGTTGATGAGCAACAAGTCCTTCTGTAAAGGAATCGGCCACAACGTCTCCATCTAAGAACCTAAAGACCATTGTAGAGAGAGAGCGGCACAGCTCGCCATCTCGCCATCAAAGGGACGAACCCCAACGCCAGACTGCGCAGCGAAGATAACGAATAAATATCTCTGTGGTTATTTGTGCTAAATAAAAGTTAAATAAACACAAAAAAATAAATAAATAAATTGATCTGTTCCTGTGCCTGATCCACCCAAGTTGAATCTGTCCCATCATGAGAAAGTCCCCACTGTAACTTGCTTCCCATACAACTACCTCACCCCCCGACACCTGTGTCTCGCCATTGTCCACCACCTCCTCAGACAACACTGGTAAATCCCGACTGTCAGCACACGGAGACTGCAAAAGGTCTTGCGAATTGGGGCAGAGAATGTTCTAGGCTAGCACATCAGAGAAGGGGTGACTATGGGGTTCCAGGGAGTACGTGACCACATGCAATCTCCATCTAAAAAGTCATGCCACACTTGATCAAGCTCATAATTGACAATTGTACCGGTTGATGCTAAATTTTTAAGTTGGGGTCCTGCATCGTCATTCTAACTACATCCGGCTGTTGTCACCAACACATACGCTAGCCCAGGGGGCACTCCTCTGGCTCTTCCAGCTCAACCTCCTTCCCCCCAGCCTGCCCCCCCCCCACCTACAGGCCCTTTCTCCAAACAATTTTTTCCGCAGGTCAACCTACAGGCCCTCTCTCCAGTTCCAGTTTCCAGTTTTATTTGCGCAAACTGCGTAAATTTTATTTTTGGGATAGGTGTGAAAAATATTACCTGCGTATCTATATTGCCCAACATTGGATTTGGTAGCAACTAGAAGACCAAACACATGCTGCCCACAGGGTTCCGCAAATTCCTGGTCCACAATGTCAAGGAGCTTGAGGTTCTGTTGATGAGCAACAAGTCCTTCTGTAAAGAAATCGCCCACAACGTCTCCATCTACGAACCTAAAGACCATTGTGGAGAGAGTGGCACAGCTCGCCATCAAAGTGACGAACCCCAACGCCAGACTGCGCAGAGAAGATAACGAATAAATATCTCTGTGGTTATTTCAGCTAAATAAAAGTTAAATAAACACAAAAAAAAAAAATAATTGATCTGTTCCTGTGCCTGATCCACCCAAGTTGAATCTGTCCCATCATGAGAAAGTCCCCCCAAGGAGTCCCCACTGTAACTTGCTTCCCATACAACTATCTCACCCCCCGACACCTGTGTCACGCCATTGTCCACCACCTCCTCAGACAACACTGGTAAATCCCCACTGTCAGCACACGGAGACTGCAAAAGGTCTTGCGAATTGGGGCAGAGAATGTTCTGGGCTAGCACATCAGAGAAGGGGTGACTATGGGGTTCCAGGGAGTACGTGACCACATGCAATCTCCATCTAAAAAGTCATGATTGACAATTGTACCGGTTGATGCTAAAGTTGGGGTCCTGCGTCGTCATTCTAACGACATCCGGCTGTTGTCACCACCACACACGCTAGCCCAGGGGGCACTCCTCTGGCTCTTCCAGCTCAACCTCCTTCCCCCCAGCCTGCCACCCCACCTACAGGCCCTCTCTCCAAACAATTTACGTCTTTGTCCTATCTTTCTCTCTCTCCAAACTATTTTTCCGGATAGGTTCCATATACGGTATTAAACTGAGTAGTATACATAGAAGACATACCACACTTGATCAATCTTATAATTTACGACTGTACCGGTTGATGCTAAATTTTTAAGTTGGGGTCCTGCGTCGTCATTCTAACTACATCCGGCTGTTATCACCACCACACACGCTAGCCCAGGGGGCACTCCTCTGGCTCTTCCAGCGAAACCTCCTTCCCCCCAGCCTGCCCCCCACCTACAGGCCCTCTCTCCAAACAATTTACCCGGATAGGGGACGTATTAGATATTGTACAGATTTTTTTTTGGTTCTTCTTCTAATTGCCTCCTGACATGTGATAGGCAGAGCATGGACACGTCCCCTTAACTGCAGTTGGAAAGACACTCCCCTGGCCAGAGCAAGCTTTTTTTCCATTTTCCGTGGTCGAAAAATCCATGAAATATAGGGTCCCAAGATAGGGGACGTATACGGTATTAAGCTGAGAAGAATCGATACTGTACCGGTTGATGCTACAGTTTTTCCAAATCCATTCCGGCTGTTGTCACCACCACACACGCTAGCCCAGGGGGCACTCCTCTGGCTCTTCCAGCGAAACCTCCTTCCCCCCAGCCTGCCCCCCACCTACAGGCCCTCCCTCTAAACAATTTACCCGGATAGGGGACGTATTAGATATTGTACTGATGTTTTTTGTTTTTCTTCTTTTAATTGCCTCCTGACCTGTGATAGGCAGAGCATGGACACGTCCCCTTAGCTGCAGTTGGAAAGACACTCCCCTGGCCAGAGCAAGCTCTTTTTCCATTTTTCGTGGTCGAAAAATCCATGAAATATAGGGTCCCAAGATAGGGGACGTATACGGTATTAAACTGAGAAGAATCGATACCGTACCGGTTGATGCTAGAGTTTTTCCAAATCCATCTGGCTGTTGTCACCACCACACACGCTAGCCCAGGGGGCACTCCTCTGGCTCTTCCAGCGAAACCTCCTCCCCCCCAGCCTGCCCCCCACCTACAGGCCCTCTCTCCAAACAATTTACCCGGATAGGGGACGTATTAGATATTGTACAGATTTTTTTTTGGTTCTTCTTCTCATTGCCTCCTGACCTGTGATAGGCAGAGCATGGACACGTCCCCCTTAGCTGCAGTTGGAAAGACACTCCCCTGGCCAGAGCAAGCTCTTTTTCCGTTTTCCGTGGTCGAAAAAGCCATGAAATATAGGGTCCCAAGATAGGGGACGTATACGGTATTAAACTGAGAAGAATCGATACCGTACCGGTTGATGCTACAGTTTTTCCAAATCCATTCCAGCTGTTGTCACCACCACACACGCTAGCCCAGGGGGCACTCCTCTGGCTCTTCCAGCGAAACCTCCTTCCCCCCAGCCTGACCCCCACCTACAGGCCCTCTCTCCAAACAATTTACCCGGATAGGGGACGTATTAGATATTGTACTGATTTTTTG
Organism: Rhinella marina; assembly: GCA_900303285.1. Taxonomy (NCBI): domain Eukaryota; kingdom Metazoa; phylum Chordata; class Amphibia; order Anura; family Bufonidae; genus Rhinella; species Rhinella marina. The sequence continues at coordinate 13,520 of ONZH01023580.1, read as the reverse complement.
TGGTTCTTCTTTTAATTGCCTCCTGCAATAGACGGGAATCGAACCCGGGTCAACTGTTTGGGAAGCAGCTATGCTCACCACTTTACCACCAACAGCCACAGCACCTGATAACAACAGATACTAAACTTGATGTCAGCTGCAGTGCCAGCATGAGCAGTGGTGTCACCTGCAGGCGGTGATGGACCTTCGTTGCACCTAGTTGGGTGCTTCCCTAACATGTGATGGGTATTTGCCTCGCCTTTCTTGGTCTGGGTGAGCACAATTGCCATGAGGGTAACCACCAGGCTGTTGCCTGAGAATTTGGGGTAATGGTGGGATTAGGCAGCCTCAGAGGCATCCATGCATGCTGCCCCTGCTGTTTCCTGTCCATTTCCGTGGTGTTTCCATCATTTTCTGAGGTTTCCAGGTTTTCACCCAGCCTTCCCTAGGCAGAGCCTTGGTCCCCTGCAAAAATGCTCGAGTCTCCCATTGACTTCAATGGGGTTCGTTATTCGAAACGAGCACCCGAGCATCGGGAAAAGTTCGACTCGAATAACGAGCACCTGAGCATTTTAGTGCTCGCTCATCTCTATTTTGCATGCAATTGCAGTCAGTTTTGTCTGCTATTGCATTCAGTAATTCAATTTTTTTTCACATGGATCACGTGCGTGAAAAAAAACCCTGAAAAATAACAATTTACATCTCCTAGCAACCATTAGTTTAAAATGTTTTGCATCCAGACGGAATATGGATTGCATCCGGATGCAATGCATTTTTCACTTAAGCCCCATTCACTTGTATGGGACCAGGGCTGCATGAAAAACGCAGAATATAGAATATGATGCGATTTTCACGTAACGCAGACATGATGCACGAAAAACAATACTCATTTACACAGACTCATAGAAATGAATGGGTCAGGATTCAGTGCGGATGCAATGCCTTCAATTCATCATTGTACCTTTATGGAAAATTTGCTTGTGTGAAAAAGGCCTTAGTGGAATTGTCCATGGTGCATATGTTTAATTTGAAAATCTATTAAATCTTGCTTCCAAATTCCTTTAGTTGAATTATGGTGTAGTGTTAAACTATGCACTTATCTGACTCTTACACTTTACTGTAATGTTGCTTCTCATGGCAAACCTCACTGCCCTCGCAAAACTCGCTTGCATTCTTGCATGCCTCGTTATAAATTAGGTGCATCCTCCTGCAGTTCGTGTACCTAACCACAAATCTATTACAACTCAGAGATGCTGTAGATTTCTGGCTTGATTTACACCAGAAAACTGGGGTACATGAAGATAAATTTGTTGCAGTGGCTGGCTAGACCCACTTCTCCGCCCTGCCACACCGCCTTTTAGAAAAGTGGAAAGGTTGGCGAAAAAGGAGAGATGCAACAATTTTTTAAAGTCACACATGCAACTTTTTAACACCACTTTTTAGGCGCAGACAGCAAGCAGGCCGCAGATGAAGTGCTTTAAGACTAGGTAGTTTTTTTTAAAGAAGACTTTATTCATACCCCAGACAAAAAAGCAGACAATATGCCTAAACAATATAACAATTATCACCTAGTATAAAACTATGCACATTTCTGCCTTAAGCACTTTACTGTACTCATGATCCACACGGCAAATTTCGCTTACAGTCTCAAAATTAAAACTCAAAACTATTCTCGTTTACCGTAATTTATTTTTTTAAGGCAAAAACCCACATAAGACACTGTTTCTTTTTATAAGGAAATTAACCGGTTTTACAGCGTAATAATGGTAAAAGCCTTGTTTTAACTCTATGTGCTTACATTTCATTGCATGGTGATAACTCAGAAAAACCTGGTGGATATAATAGGGCATTTAGATATCCCAAGGTGCATCCTATCACATAAACATTTATTTCTGTTAGAGGGTAAATATTAAATGAGCACTATGAGACTCAGCTGGTTTGTGTTTCAACCAGCAGGAGCTGAAAGTACACTAACAACTAAATCATGCCAAGTTGAAAGAGTCTAGGAAACTGTAGAAATCCATTAAGGAACATGTATCCTGCTGGCAAAATTGTGTATGAAGTGTGTTGTGTTTTCTTAAGTAATTTAATCTTCACTTTCCTCATGATGCATCCAGAAAGGGGACCATGGTCTGATTACTGATGATTTATGTGTCAGGAGAAGCAACACTTTCTGTGTTAAATATGTATATAGTTTCATGGGGACAGAAATTTTTGAACTTGCTTGCATCTCCCAGATTGTCAGTTTAGAACCTGGAGGATATGCTGAAACAAAATTATGAGCCACAAGATTCACATGTTCAGCTAGTTCAGGAATAAGTATTCTCACGGCAGCCATTTGTGGTGCGTACTTCCCATCATTCTTTCCTGATTAAGTTCTCCAAGGTCTGTCAAGTAATTGGGTTAAAACAAAATCATCTCTGCAAAAGTTATTCTTGTTGCAACATCAAAGTGAATGCAGGATATAGTTGTATAACTTGCTATACGGTACCTCCCATCACTTTTCATACTATCCATATATATTCCAAGTGTATTACCAGAATATTACAAAAATGTTATTCATTTGCAGAGCTCACATCATAAATCACCAGTAGTAAAGCAGGATTTCCTTGTGGCTCTGGAGTTTCAACACTTGCTTATAGGAGTGGCTTTCACTGCCAAACCTGTCTGGATTCTGAAACTGTTAGCTCTAAAAGATTAAAGTAGGATTTGCAGAGTTAATATCCCTGGACTTAAATACGTAACAATTTCTAATTAGTTGGTAAGATTTCATCTGGCTGAAAAGAGCAGAAAGTTACACAGAAAACATTCCACTCTGTTCATAGGAAATGCTTGATGGAATACTGTGCAGGAGCAGTTGTATGTGCCAACCTGTAACCACAAACCTACTGCATTACTATTATAAAATCAGTGCTAGCCTCATGCCTAATGGACACAGGAGTAATGGTCTACTCTGTATCAGAAGTGCACTGTACAATCTGCACAACAAGGGCAAGCCATTTTAAGGTGCAGATATGGAGTTAACATTTAACTTCCCTCACATGATGCCAATGTACTCTATATGACTTGCTATCTGTATTTTGCACACTTCTGATCCAGGTAAGTTGAGTTAAAAATTAGAAGATACAGCAGGTCATAAAGGCGTGTAAGTGGATCTATTTCATGAATTCTGTAACTGGGATAAACAACAAGACTACAGGTTTTCTTCAGTGCACAGTATGTCAGATGTACGAGGGACGTTCAATAAGTTATCTACCTGAGTATGATACCATTTTCTCCTATTCTATTTTTTACAGTTTTTCAGTATAATCCCCCTTGATGTCAATACACTAATTCCCTTTTGTCTCCAGTGATTGGTTGCCCTCAGAATAGAAGAAGACTTCTTTCCCACGCAGAAATTTCTTCAAGTTCCAAAAGAGAAAGTAATCACGGGGAGCCAGGTATGGAGTGTAGGGTAGATGGTTAAGGTCCATGAAGTTGCATTCCCTGATAGCAGTTTGTGATTTGAGACTTTTGAGCTGACACATTGTCGTGAATCAGTAACACACCTGCCAACAACTTCCCATGGCGACTCTTTTTGAAGGCCTCACGTAATGCTTTCATTGTTGAAGCATAGGAGTCTCCAGTGATTGTTGTCTTGTGCGGCATGAATTCTTGTAATAAAACACCTTCTGTATCCAAAAAAACTGTTGCCATGATCTTTCCAGCTCACTGCTGCATGCAAAATGTATTAGGAGTTGGTGACCCCTTGTGATTCCATTTCATGGGCTCTTGTTTGGTCTCAGGATCATAGACCCAGGTTTCATCATCCGTTATAATTCGTGAATAGAAGTCTCTTGCATTTTCACTAAGCATGTCTAAGTTCTCATGGCTAAATTGCTGACGACAAGTTTTTTGCTCAGGCATCAACATTCGTTGCACCCATCGGGAACTGACCTTTGAGATCAAAATATCATGAATGGTACTGGAAACTATGCCAACTGAAAAGCCTAATTCATGAACTATAACACTGAATTTTACTCGATGATCTTCCAAAATCATGGCTTCCACTTTAGAGCACATTTCCCCTGAAGATGTTTCGACAGGTCACACTGAATGAGGGTCATCTTCAGTTGATTCCCTACCTTATTTAAACTGCTTGGTCCAAAACTTTACTTGGTAGTAGGAAGGTGCATCATCACCACACACAGCAATCATCCTTACATGGATTTCTTTAGGCTTCTTTTCTTCCTTTGTAAGGAACTTAATCATGGAACAAAGGTCCAAATCCATTGCTTTCTTTGTAGACACACATTGTACTGCAGTTTCCATCCTATCACTTCCAGTGCTGTCTACAGACTGAAATGTGCTTTCCAGTGCTTTCATCAGACTTGTGTTGGATGTCCAGAAATCTCAAACTGCACAAACAAGCTCAGGCTTAGGCTGGTTTCACACGAGCGAGTTCAATGCATTGAACTCACAGCGTGTGTCGGCGAGAGCTTCTGTTCTGACCTATGTTGCACTGATAGGATCGCATAACGTTATATCGATTTATGATGCTATGTAACCTTTAGAGTTCTGAAACATGTTGAATTAAACTAACAGCATTATGTCAGTGTTAATAATTATATTATTATTAGAGATGAGCGAGCACTAAAATGCTCGGGTGCTCGTTATTCGAGTCGAACTTTTCCCGATGCTTGGGTGCTCGTTTCGAATAACGAACCCCATTGAAGTCAATGGGAGACTCGAGCATTTTTGCAGGGGACCAAGGCTCTGCCTAGGGAAGGCTGGGTGAAAACCTGGAAACCTCAGAAAATGATGGAAACACCACGGAAATGGACAGGAAACAGCAGGGGCAGCATGCATGGATGCCTTTGAGGCTGCCTAATCCCACCATTACCCCAAATTCTCAGGCAACAGCCTGGTGGTTACCCTCATGGCAATTGTGCTCACCCAGACCAAGAAAGGCGAGGCAAATACCCATCACATGTAAGGGAAGCAACCAACTAGGTGCAACGAAGGTCCATCACCGACTGCAGGTGACACCACTGCTCATGCTGGCACTGCAGCTGACATCAAGTTTAGTATCTGTTCTTATCAGTTGCTGTGGCTGTTGGTGGTAAAGTGGTGAGCATAGCTGCTTCCCAAGCAGTTGACCCGGGTTCGATTCCCGTCTATCGCAGGAGGCAATTAAAAGAGGTTTCGCTGGAAGAGCCAGAGAAGTGCCCCCTGGGCTAGTGTGTGTGGTGGTGACAACAGCCGGAATGGATTTGGAAAAACTGTTGCATCAACCGGTATGGTATCGATTCTTCTCAGTTTAATACCGTATACGTCCCCTATCTTGGGACCTTATATTTCATGGATTTTTCGACCACGGAAAACGGAAAAAGAGCTTGCTCTGGCCAGGGGAGTGTCTTTCCCACTGCAGCTAAGGGGACGTGTCCATGCTCTGCCTATCACAGGTCAGGAGGCAATTAAAAGAAGAAAAACAAAAAACATCAGTACAATATCTAATACGGGTAAATTGTTTGGAGAGAGGGCCTGTAGGTGGGGGGAAGGAGGCTTTGCTGGAAGAGCCAGAGGAGTGCCCCCTGGGCTAGCGTGTGTGGTGGTGACAACAGCCGGATGTATTTAGAATGACGACGCAGGACCCCAACTTAAAAATTTAGCATCAACCGGTACAGTCGTAAATTATGAGATTGATCAAGTGTGGTATGTCATCTATGTATACTACTCAGTTTAAAACCGTATATGGCAGCTATCCGGAAAAATGGTTTGGAGAGAGAGAAAGATAGGACAAAGACGTAAATTGTTTGGAGAGAGGGCCTGTAGGTGGGGGGGGCAGGCTGGGGAGAAGGAGGCTTCGCTGGAAGAGCCAGAGGAGTGCCCCCTGGGCTAGCGTGTGTGGTGGTGACGACAGCCGGCTGTAGTTAGAATGACGACGCAGGACCCCAACTTAAAAATTTAGCATCAACCGGTACAATTGTCAATTATGAGCTGGATCAAGTGTAGCATGACTTTTTAGATGGAGATTGTCACCCCTTCTCTGATGTGCTAGCCCACAATATTCTCTGCCCCAATTCGCAAGACCTTTTACTGTTTCCGTGTGCTGACAGTGTGGATTTACCAGTGTTGTCTGAGGAGGTGGTGGACAATGGCGAGACACAGGTGTCGGGGGGTGAGGTAGTTGTATGGGAAGCAAGTTACAGTGGGGACTCCTTGGGGGGACTTTCTCATGATGGGACAGATTCAACTTGGGTGGATCAGGCACAGTAACAGATCAATTTTTTTTTGTGTTTATTTAACTTTTATTTAGCACAAATAACCACAGAGATATTTATTTGTTATCTTCTCTGCGCAGTCTGGCGTTGGGGTTCGTCACTTTGATGGCGAGCTGTGCCGCTCTCTCCACAATGGTCTTTAGGTTCTTAGATGGAGACGTTGTGGGCGATTTCAGCACAGCAGGATTTGTTGCTCATCAACAGAACCTCGAGCTCCTTGACATTGTGGACCAGGAATTTGCGGAACCCTGTGGGCAGCATGTGTTTGGTCTTCTAGTTGCTACCGTATCCAATGTTGGGCAATATAGATACGCAGGTAATATTATTTTTCAAACCTATCCCAAAAATAAAAATTTACGCAGTTTGCGCAAATAAAACTGGAATTGGAGAGAGGGCCTGTAGGTGGACCTGCGGAAAAATTGTTTGGAGAGAGGGCCTGTAGGTAGACCTGCGGAAAAATTGTTTGGAGAGAGGGCCTGTAGGTAGACCTCCGGAAAAATTGTTTGGAGAGAGGGCCTGTAGGTGGGGGGGCAGGATGGGGGGAAGGAGGTTGAGCTGGAAGAGCCAGAGGAGTGCCCCCTGGGCTAGCGTGTGTGGTGGTGACAACAGCCGGATGTAGTTAGAATGACGACGCAGGACCCCTACTTAAAAATTTAGCATCAACCGGTACAATTGTCAATTATGAGCTCGATCAATTATGGCATGACTTTTAAATGGATATTGCATGTGGTCACGTACTCCCTGGAACCCCATAGTCACCCCTTCTCTGATGTGCTAGCCCCCAAAATTCTCTGCCCCAATTCGCAAGACCTTTTGCTGTTTTCGTGTGCTGACAGTGTGGATTTACCAGTGTTGTCTGAGGAGGTGGTGGACAATGGCGAGACACAGGTGTCGGGGGGTGAGGTAGTTGTATGGGAAGCAAGTTACAGTGGGGACTTTCTCATGATGGGACAGATTCAACTTGGGTGGATCAGGCACAGGAACAGATCAATTTTTTTTTGTGTTTATTTAACTTTTATTTAGCAAAAATAACCACAGAGATATTTATTCGTTATCTTCTCTGCGCAGTCTGGCGTTGGGGTTCGTCACTTTGATGGCGAGCTGTGCCGCTCTCTCCACAATGATCTTTAGGTTCTTAGATGGAGACGTTGTGGGCGATTTCAGCACAGGTTGCTCATCAACAGAACCTCGAGCTCCTTGACATTGTGGACCAGGAATTTGCAGAACCCTGTGGGCAGCATGTGTTTGGTCTTCTACTTGCTACCGTATCCAATGTTGGGCAATATAGATACGCAGGTAATATTATTTTTCAAACCTATCCCAAAAATAAAAATTTACGCAGTTTGCGCAAATAAAACTGGAAACTGGAATTGGAGAGAGGGCCTGTAGGTGGACCTCCGGAAAAAATGTTTGGAGAGAGGGCCTGTAGGTGGACCTGCGGAAAAATTGTTTGGACAGAGGGCCTGTAGGTGGACCTCCGGAAAAATTGTTTGGAGAGAGGGCCTGTAGGTGGACCTCCGGAAAAATTGTTTGGACAGGGGGCCTGTAGGTGGACCTCCAGAAAAATTGTTTGGACAGAGGGCCTGTAGGTGGACCTCCAGAAAAATTGTTTGGACAGAGGGCCTGTAGGTGGACCTCCGGAAAAATTGTTTGGACAGAGGGCCTGCAGGTGGACCTCCGGAAAAATTGTTTGGACAGAGGGCCTGTAGGTGGACCTCCAGAAAAATTGTTTGGACAGAGGGCCTGTAGGTGGACCTCCAGAAAAATTGTTTGGACAGAGGGCCTGTAGGTGGACCTCCAGAAAAATTGTTTGGACAGAGGGCCTGTAGGTGGACCTCCGGAAAAATTGTGGTAAAAGAGTGCCAGTTGGACCTCTGAAAAATGGCGTTTTTTTGGTCAGCGTTAGGCAAAGACGATATGGAGGAGGAGGAGGAGTAGGAGGAGTAGAGAAGAGGAATCGGATACATAAGTTATTTAAATCTTTAGCTGCTTTCCCCCGGAGGAGATTTGAATTCCGGTGAAATCCAGGCTTTGTTCATTTTAATAAGCGTCAGCCTGTCAGCGCTCTCAGTTGACAGGCGTGTACGCTTATCGGTGATGACGCCACCAGCTGCACTGAATACCCGCTCTGACAGCACGCTAGCGGCAGGGCAGGCCAGCACCTCCAAGGCGTACAGCGCCAGTTCAGGCCACTTGTATAGCTTTGAAACCCAGTAGTTGTATGGAGCAGAGTGATCGCTACGGACGTTGGTATGGTCAGCTAGGTACTCCCTCACCATCTTTTTGTACAGCTCCCCCCCTACTCTGCCTAGACTGGGGACAGGTGACAGTGTCTTGCTGGGGTGACATAAAACTGGCAAAGGCCTTGGAGAGCGTTCCCCTGCCAGTGCTGGACAAGCTGCCTGCTGGCCTCCTCTCCCCCGCTACTTGTCCCACAGAACCATGCCCTCTGCCGCTAGCGGCGTCAGATGGGAAGAATTGTTTCAGCTTGTGCACCAGGGCCTGTTGATATCTATTCACTCTCATACTCCTTTCCTCTGCAGGGATGAGTGGAAAGCCCATACACGCTCAAGAGTTAAGAACTGAGCACTGGTACCCTCTACTGTCTCGCCGACATTCTCCTCCTCTTCCTCCTCATCCTCATCCCCCTCCTCCGATACGTGCTGAGAAACAGACCGGAGGGTGCTCTGGCTATCAAGCGACGTATCTTCCTCCACCGTCTCTTGTGACAAGCGCAAAGCATCCGACTTGATGCTGAGCAGTGAGTTTTTAAACAGGCAAAGCAGCGGGATGGTGAGGCTGATAATGGCGGCATCGCCGCTGACCATCTGTGGTGACTCCTCAAAGTTGCTCAACACCTGGCAGATATCAGACATCCACGTCCACTCCTCATTGTAGACTTGAGGAATCTGACTGACCTGACTACCAGTTCTGGTGGAAGTTGACATCTGGCAGTCTACAATCGCTCTGCGCTGCTGGTAAACTCTGGATAACATGTTTAATGTGGAATTCCATCTCGTGGGCACGTCGCACAACAGTCGGTGAGCGGGCAGTTGTAGGCGGCGCTGCGCTGCCCTGAGAGTGGCAGCATCTGTGGTCGACTTGTGGAAATGCGCACAGATGCGGCGCACCTTGGTGAGCAAATCAGACAGATTGGGGTATGTCTTGAGGAACCGCTGAACTATGAGATTGAACACGTGGGCCAGGCATGGCACATGTGTCAGTCTGCCGAGTTGCAGAGCCGCCACCAGGTTACGCCCGTTGTCACACACAACCATGCCTGGCTTGAGGTTCAGCGGTGCCAGCCACACATCGGTCTGCGCCGTGATGCCCTGTAACAGCTCTTGGGCGGTGTGCCTTTTGTCACCTAAGCTCAGCAGTTTGAGCACCGCCTGCTGGCGCTTACCCACGGCACTGCTGCTGCGCCTAGAGCTACCGACTGAAGGCGCCGTGCCCACGGATGGCAATTCGGTGGAGGAGGAGGAGGGGGTCGGAGGAGGCGGCATAGTACGTCTGAGAGACCATGACCGAGGTAGGCCCCGCAATCCTCGGTGTGGGCAGTACATGAGCGGCCCCAGGGTCATTCTTGGGCCCAGCCTCCACCAAGTTAACCCAATGTGCCGTCAGTGAGATATAGTGTCCCTGCCCGGCAGCACTTGTCCACGTGTCCGTTGTTAGGTGGACCTTCTCAGAAACAGCGTTGGTCAGGGCACAGATGATGTTCTGTGACACGTGCTGGTGTAGGGCTGGGACGGCACATCGGGAAAAATAGTGGCGGCTGGGAACCGAATAACGAGGGGCAGCCACCGCCATGAGATTTCGAAAGGCCTCGGTCTCTACCAACCTATAGGGCAGCATCTCCAGGCTAAGCAATTTGGAGATGTGGACGTTGAGGGCTTGGGCATGTGGGTGGGTGGAACTGTATTTCCTCTTGCGCTCCAGCGTCTGCTGTAAAGACAGCTGAACGCTGCGCTGGGACACGTTGGTGGACACTGTGGAGGATCGTGGAGGCGAAGGTGTGGTTTTCAGACGGGAGGCGCTCGTGCCGGGGTCCTGGGCAGGGGGTTGACTAGCAGAGGCAGCGAGTGACGCAGGGGGTTGACTAGCAGAGGCAGCGAGTGACACAGGGGAAGGAGCAGTGGTGTGACCCGCAGCAGGTGGTGAACGGCCTTGGTTCCATTGAGTGGGGTGTTTAGCACTCATATGCCTACGCATGCTGGTGGTGGTTAGGCTAGTAGTGGTGGCACCCCTGCTGATCCTGGTGTGGCACAGGTTGCACACCACAGTCCGTCGGTCATCCTTACTTTCTTTAAAGAACCTCCAGACTTGCGAACATCTAGGCCTCACCACGGGAGCTTCACTACGTGAAACAGTTGCTGCTGATGCACCAGCTCTGGCCCTGCTTCTCCCTCTGGCCACACCACTGCCTCTTACAACCTGTTCTGGTGCAGCACTCGCCTCCGCCTCAGAAGCACTGTCTTCACTCGGCATATCAACCCAGCTTGGGTCAGTCACCTCATCATCCTCCGATTCCTCAGTCTGCTCCCCCTCGAAATTCCTCCCCTTACAACAACTTCACCACTGTCTGACAACCGTGTCTCCTCATCGTCCGACACCTCTTTACAAACTTCTTCCACTAACTCAACATTGTCATCATGATCATCATCATCACCCACAGACTGCGACAGTTGGAAAACTTGGGCATCGGGAACGAGGTCAGCAGCAACCTGAGAAGTGGTTTGTGACTCTGGGAAGGGTCCAGAAAACAGTTCCTGAGAGTATGCCGGATCGCATTCCAAATTTTCCTGGGAGGGGGCAGACTGGGGGATAGGAGGTTGAGGTGGAGGAGCCAGAGGAGTGCTCCCTTGGGTAACGTGGGTGGACTGCGTGGAAGACTGACTGGTGGACAAATTACTTGAAGCATTGTCCACAATCCACGAGATCAGCTGTTCGCACTGTTGTGTTTTCAACAGTCCTCTACCACGTGTCCCTGTAAGTTGAGACATGAAGCTAGGGAGTGTAGCTCTGTGGCGTTCCACAGCTCCCTCATCAGCAGGTACTGTCTCACCCTGCCCAGGACCACGGCCTCTGCCCCCTGCAGTAATTGAATGCCCACGCCCACGTCCTCGACCCTTAGCCCTGGGGTTCAACATTTTCTGTATATAAGTGTATGATATAAAAAAATAAAAAATAAACGGGCCTGGTGTACTGAAACCCACAAACTTGTTCAGTCTGGTTTAATTAAGTGACGTACAGAAAGTGTCACCTGGACAGAATATAAGGATTGGAGTGAGTGTGCTGAACTGTTACACACAGAAAGGTTACACGCAGCTGTGTGAAATGGATTTGTATCACTGAGCTAAAACAGCAAAAAAAATAATTTTTTTTTAATATTTTTTTTTTATATTTTTTTTTTCGTTTTTTTTTTTTTTTTGGAACATGACGTGCAGAAACTATGGTAGAGCTGACTGACACCCTACTGACGGTGGCTATTTAGACTGCGACCCAGACAAATGTCGCAAAGAGATTTTTAGGATCAATCTATATACGTGACAGGTAGCAAATGACTTGGTTGTATTCTGTGACATACAGAAAGTGTCACCTGGACAGAATATATGGATTGGAGAGAGTGTGCTGAACTGTGACATACAGAAAGGTTACATGCAGCTGTGTGAAATGGATTTCTATCACTGAGCTAAAACAACAAAAAAACTATTTTTTTTTTGTATATTTTGTTTTGGATTTTTGTTTTTTTTGGAACGTGACATGCAGAAACTATGGTAGAGCTGACTGACACCCTACTGACGGTGGCTATTTAGACTGCGACCCAGACAAATGTCGCACAGAGATTTTTAGGATCAATCTATATACGTGACAGGTAGCAAATGACTTGGTTGTATTCTGTGACATACAGAAAGTGTCACCTGGACAGAATATATGGATTGGAGCAAGGTTGCTGAACTGTGACACACAGAAAGGTTACACGCAGCTGTGTGAAATGGATTTGTATCACTGAGCTAAAACAACAAAAAAACTAATTTTTTTTTTATATTTTTTTTTTGTTTTGTTTTTTTTTGGAACGTGACGTGCAGAAACTATGGTAGAGCTGACTGACACCCTACTGACAGTGGCTATTTAGACTGCGACCCAGACAAATGTCGCACAGAGATTTTTAGGATCAATCTATATACGTGACAGGTAGCAAATGACTTAGTTGTATTCTGTGACGTATAGAAAGTGTCACCTGGACAGAATATACGGATTGGAGTGAGTGTGCTGAACTGTGACACACAGAAAGGTTACACGCAGCTGTGTGAAATGGATTTGTATCACTGAGCTAAAACAACAAAAAAACTAATTTTTTTTTTATATTTTGTTTTGGATTTTTGTTTTTTTTGGAACGTGATGTGCAGAAACTATGGTAGAGCTGACTGACACCCTACTGACGGTGGCTATTTAGACTGCGACCCAGACAAATGTCGCACAGAGATTTTTAGGATCAAGCTGTATACTTGACAGGTAGCAAATGACTTGGTTCTATTCTGTGACGTACAGAAAGTGTCACCTGGACAGAAAATAGTGAGTGTACTGAACTGTGACACACAGAATGGTTCCACACAGCTGTGTGCAATGGATTTGTATCACTGAGATATAACATAAAAAAAGGGGGTTATATATGGCGATAGCTGCACTACTAGTGCCAGCCAGCCAGCCAGCCAAGCCAGGAGACAAAAAAAATGTCTTCTAGCCCTTAGAAGGGCTGTTGGGTTCTTTGTGGGTGATTCCTGCCTAACAGAGAACTAAATGCAGGCCCTAACACTCTCCCTGAAAGGCAGCAGCTCTATCCCTAACGACATCCAGACGGCATCTGAGCCGAGCACCGCGGCCAGTCACTAGTATATTCCAGGGTCACCTGATCAGGCCAGCCAACCCCTGCTATCGACATGTAAGGGCCCCAATTGATGCTGGGTGTACCGTAGAGTCTCCTGGCTTGTGATTGGCTGTGTTTATAGGCGCCAAAAAAGCACGATGCGGAAGTTGCCATTTCCTCGAGCATGGCGAGATACTCGTCCGAGCAGCGAGCACTTACGAGTACCCTAATACTCGAACGAGCACCAAGCTCGGAAGAGTATGCTCGCTCATCTCTAATTATTATTTATTGTTAACCCTTTCCTTATCTCATACATCCTTGATACTGATGGCTGGAACCTAGGCTGTATACTGGCTACAGATACCGGGTAGGGCTTATTTTAAAGCGTGCAATCTAACCTTTAAAAC